>APFE031109550.1:324404-339937 GCA_000404065.3 Pinus taeda | reverse complement strand
CTACTGCTGCAACAAAAGACTCCTCCCTTCAGCTTCTTTGTCACCTTCAAAGAGCCTAAGCCTGCTCTGATACCACTGATGGGGATTTTTCTGAGAAAATCCCAAAAACACAAAAATTCAAGCACACAGAGGCAATGCTCTGTTTCCTTTACTCCAGGATCTTTTGCACAAGGAAGCTTTAAAAAAAAATAAACTGAGAACAGAGTATTGCACCACCATAAAAGATTTCTATTCATTAAAACAAATTCACTGATACATATTCATCCTCTTTGCTGAGAGGGATTCACCCAAAAACTTTTCACCCAAGGACAAAATTACTCTGCCTCTGTTACAATTGATTTTTACACTGCTGTGTAAAATCTACATTCACATTTACTGCTGTAAAAATGGCTTTTACATTTACTGCTATAGAATAAAAATTCTTACAAAGTTTACTGCTGTAAAATTTCTTACATAACTTTTCAATCTCAAAAGTAAATTTCACAGTCATTTTTCATTCGCACTTGCTCCGCTTCATTTGAGCAATACAAAACACCAAAAGAAAAATTACATTACAACCCCCTCATATACATATAGGTTCCTCTTTTTTAATACAGATCTTCAACCTTGCACTGCTGTGCAATCCTCTGGTTCATGAATCCTTGCTGCTGCGAACTCATCCTACTCCCGTGTGCAATACAAAAACTATATGGTAAAAACATTAAAAAAACGTTGACTTCCCCATACCATTATTTAATTCACGCCCATACATGCCGTAAAAAAAATAAATATCTACCTACGCATATGACAATTTATTAATAAAAGGTATGGTCAATTAAACTTAATTTTACTCCACGCAACATTAACTGCAGGCTCGTATGCATCTTGGAATGCAATCAACGGTGGAGAACGCCGGAGCAAATCGGACGGCGGACAGAGATATCAGAAGGACATTTTTAACTGACATTTACCTTCCGAGAAATTGTCAGAGGGTGATGTCACGCCTCAGCCACGCGTCAACTCTATATCTTCTCGGAGCGCCTGTGTACGAAAACTGCCTTCACGCAAAGGCGGTCCGAGAAACTCACCGGCGGTTTTATGGTTTTGCTGCTGTGGTTTCGAGGGTTGGTACGACTGCGTTGAAATTACATTTTCAACAGTCCGTAGGTGCAACAAGAATAATGGTGGTCACCAGGATTATAAAGCCAAAGTGTTGAACACTTGCGTACCTAAACCAAGTCACACTTAAACTAAGTTCAAGACAATTAGATTCCGCCGAAATTTTTAATTTGCCATGTGAAATTTTTAACGTGTATTCAAATCGACGGGCCGGGTCAACAAGGAAGCTAGTTGTCCAAGGACATTTGACTGCGTGGCTGCTAAATATAAGGGGAGACAAGCGAACAACACAAGGCCGCATTCGTTGAGTTCTTGTTCGTGGGCAACGATGTGAAGTGTGTGATTCAACCAATTGTGAGCGCGGTAGTGCTAGGCATATCAAATTTCGAACAAAGCATTGATCGCAGAGATTAAATGAGACAGAGGATTGAGTCACCGTTTCAGTAGGAAGATCGTGGTCGAAATATGGAATGTTCTACACTGATGTGTGAATTCTACAAAGCACCTATAGCTGCTTGGGGTCCAATCGAGGGAATGTTGTAAGTTGATGTGCATTAAATCCCATACTATTGTCAAGTGCAAAATGAGCCCAATCATTGGCATTGTACGACTGGCATGCTCAACGCTAAGGTAGAGTCTGGGGCAGTGCTAGAAAGTGATTTGGTGGTTGCTAGTGCATTGTTGCAAAGATCGATGGGTTCGAGTAGTGTGGATTGGTAAGTGCAATTTAGATGTAACAAGGGATGACATTGTAGTTGTTGAACAATGTTATTGCTAGGATTGGAGGCAATTGTTTGACAAAGAATATGTGGTGGAGTTTATAAATATCATGTTTATGGTTAAGTCCTATGGTGTACAATGATCTTGTTCTGTAGTATACAATGATCTTGTTCTGTAGTATCTATATCAGTGCCTTGATGAGAATAGATTTTTAAGAGGGTTTGAGTATAGTATGTATGCTATTGTCCATGGTATTGACATAGTTTTGTATTACTGTTAGTATATACCTTGCTCCAGCAGTAGATATACCTGTGTATCTTTTTGGATAACTGCAAGGGTTTATATGCTGCTAAGATTGGTGCATTGAAGTCAGAATCTTGATTGGCCGCTTACATTATTCCTGTGAAATCAAAGGGCTGTCATACTGAAAATGTGGTTGCAGAAAACAGAGTGTTAATTGTTGAGTCTTACCTTGTTGCAACGTCTATACTGTGTATTGCAGAAATCTGAAATTAGAATAGTTGCTTCTATTGTTGTCTTGACATATTGTGTATTTGAATAGAGTTTCAATCTTAGTTGATATTTGTTGTGTTGAAATTTCTAAGTCTGACACGCCAGAAATTCCTAATGCATTATCTGGTTTATTTCACGTACTTGTTTATTCCATTAACAAGTTATTTATACATATAAATACTGAAAATAAACACAAATGCAGTCTTAACTCATATACAGATCATTGACTGAAATACTAAACAAACACACAAGGGGCACCATTATTTTTGGACAATCATCCACAGAAAAACCCAATGCGGGAAAACCGATGCAATAGTTCTGAGGATTTTATTATTATGCAAATTTCTTGAGTACAAGTAGGGTGCAAAACTAGCTCGTCCAATAGAAACTTTTACACGACAGTAATATTTCTTCCGGAGACAGATATTCAGCAAGTCTACCCCACGAAAATCCTTATGGCGCTTCTCCAAGGCTCTGCGTCAGCCCTGCTAGCCTCAGCATAGTTCTGTAACCCTCTGCGTCAGCCTTCTGCCTCTTTGCGTTAGCTCTCTGGCCTTCTGCGTCACCCATGCAGGGCCCTCAGCCTCTGCACAGTCTCTAGCTGCCTCTGCATGGCTACTGTTGCCTCTACGTAGCTCTCGCTGCCTTTGCGCAGACTCTAGCTGTCTCTACGTGGCTACTACTGCCTCTACATAGCTTTGGCTACCTCTACGTCAGCCTCTTCAGTCACTGCGCTGACCCTCTGGCACTATCTTAGCCTCTCTGTTATGTACTCATTGCCCCTCGCTGCAACAGATCACTTGTTCAAATTTTCTTAGCAAACCCTGCTCCAAAAAATCGAACTGACTGATCAATCTTGGTGTGTCTCCAACTGACCCTCAAGCCTCCTCTTATACTTTTCCTGTTAAGTCTTCAACAGCCGAGATTAAGTCTCTAATCAGAGGCTAAGATTAGATTTGGCTTGATCCATGTCATTTAGAACCTTCTCACCCAATCTTATATTAATACCCATTAATATTTTAATTTTCCTAAGTTTAGACTTAGGAACTCCATTAAAAATATTAATTATTTTAATATCTCTCCAACTGGGTGGAATTTCCCCAAACTATTTTTAGGTCTTGGAGATCTCATGTGCTTTAGCTTCTCTACCAATTTTCATGTCTAGAGCACATCCGATGCTACCACAAATCAACACTCCCTCTTAGCGAGGAATATGCTCTAGTAATGCTCCACCACTGAACATCACACTAATCCTTCCGCACCGGTACCTACGCTAATGCTTGGCCTGATGCTCATGACAATGCCATTGCCACTGCTACATCTGTACTGCAGCTCCCTCTCAACATGTTGCCCATGTTGCCCATAGCACTGCCATTGCTAACTGCTACACTGCAACTCAGTTACCGAGAAGTAAGTAATTGATCTACCCAAATCATGAAATCCTTGTCAGTCCGGAAGCCTCCTGATGCTGAAGCTACCTCTGCTGCTATCCTGTGCTCCTTTTGCTGCCTCTATGTTGCTGCAAACACCTATGTATCTCTCGCATTGCTACAACCTCCATTGTGCCCCTCACACTGCTGCAAACACCTTTGTGCCTCTTTCCTGTTGCAACCCCCACTGCGTTGCTACAGACCTCTACACTCTAGCACTGCCTTGTGGCTCCATCGCATCTTGCTTCTTCCTAACATCCGTCATCCTACTACTGTCATTCTTGGCTTCCGTAGCTAGATATAATCCAAGAGTTTGGGCACCTCAAGGATCCTGCCCCTCATCTTTTGTAGTCATCCTAACTACAGCTCAATATCACCCCACCTCTTCTCTAGAGGTGCATGAGCACTCATGGCACAGTCGTCATCAATCTCGACTTCTTTCTCCGCCTTAGCCGGAGTTGCCTTGGAGTCAGAAGCCTCTCCCTTATTCTTCTTCTTGGGACACTGGGTTGTATAAGGGCCCAGCTCCCCAAAATGGAGGTTTTTTACCTTGGAGATGTCCTTCTTCCTCTTCCCTTGTTGTCCCGCAGATGCCAGAGCTGCATCCTCCTCCTCTTTCTTGATTCGACCTCCTTTGCTGCTACTCCGCGCGTTGGTCAACTGTTTGATCTCTTCTTGGCGAAGCGCTGCTCACATCTCTTCCCATCCTGGAAGAGTAGCTCTGCCCAAAATGCCTTGGACAAATGTCTCCCACTCCTCGGAGACTGCATTCAAGGCAGTCCTCACCATGAACTCTTGATCCAGTGTGGCCCCTACGGAATTAAGTTGGTCCCAAATCTCCTGCAATCTTAGGAGGTATAGAGCTATCTGCTCCACCTTCTGCATCTGATACGATCGCAGCTGATTCTCTAATAGCATCTTCTGTTGCACAGAAGTGCCCTAATACAATGTCATCAAAGTATTCCAAATCTCCTTTACCATGTTCTTTTCGACAATATGTGGTACTACATGATCCTTGACCCCATCAAGGATTATGCACTTCGCCTTAGCCATTGCATCCTCATAGTTCTCATTATCAGCGGGGTCCACAGGGATAACCACGGTTCTCAAGGCGAATCCCTTGATGCGATGTCTATCCAGGATTGACAGAATCCTGGCCTTCTAGATGACAAAGTTGGAAGCCCCACCCTATCTGTCCTGATCCGTCAGTCTGTTCATTGCCATCTCCGCTCCTCTTTTGGACTCCCTCTGAGGTTCGACTTTCCTCCTGGAAATCTCCCTCTAAGTCTTGATTTCCATGCTGGAAATCTTCTTGCCAAATGTCGAACCGCTCCTCTCCAATCCTCTTTGCATCTGCAACTCAGATCTGGATTTCTTGGCTAGAAATTTGTCAAGGTAGCAACTCCCTCTACCTTGGTTCTGTCCCGTTAGGTACTGTTCTACTCCGACAGAAACAACACCCCACCAGCTCCACAATCTGCCCACAGCTCCCTAGACCCCGGCAATAAAAGAAATTGAGCGTTCCAGCTCTACGCAATCCCAGCAAAGGTTGAATCACTCCTCTGGCCAACTGCATCAAACCTACCTGGTTGAGTAGGATGACGTGGCTCTTTGTGAGCCTCTTCTGCCTCTCTCTGCCTTTATGTTGGCCCTCTATCTGGCTCAAAATGATGACACAGGCCCTCTGCATCACTCCTTTTCTATTGCCTTTTGCTTAGGAGCATCTCTGTTTCACGGGACAGCTACTATTGCTGCAAATTTATGATATTGTAGTGCCTTTAGTTCTCCTGTGATCTGCAACGCTCAGATACCATGTTGAAATTTCTAAGTTTGACACATTAGAAATTCCTACTGCATTATCTGGTTTATTCCACGTACTTGTTCATTCCATTAACAAGTTATTTATACATATAAACACTGAAAATAAACACAAATGCAGTCTCAACTCATAAACAGATCAGCAACTGAAATACTAAACAAACACACAAAGAACACCATTAGTTTTGAACAATCATCCCCGAAAAAACCCAATGCGGGAAAACCGATGCAACAGTTCTAAGGGTTTTATTATTATGTAGATTTCTTGAGTACAACTAGGGTGCCAAATTGGCTCACCCAACAGAGATTTTTACACGGCAGTAATACCTCTTCTCGGGGACAGATATTCAACAAGTTTGCCCTACGAAAATCCTTCTGGCGGTTCTCCAAGGCTCTGCGTTGACCCTGCTAGCCTCAGTGTAGCTCTATAACCCTCTGCATCAGCCTTCTGCCTCTCTGCATCATCTCTCTAGCCTTTTACATCACCCACATAGGCTCCTCAGCCTTTGTGGAGTCTCTCGCTGCCTCTGCATGACTACTGCTGCCATTGCATTGCTCTGCCTGCCTTTGCGTCAGCCTCTTCAGTCACTGCGCTAACCCTCTGGCACTATCTCTACCTCTCTGTTATGTACTCACTGCCCCTCGCTACAACAGATCACTTGTTCGAATTTTCTCAGCAAACCCCCCTCCAGAAAATCGAACTAACTAATCAATCTTGGCGTGTCTCCAACTGACCCTCAAGCCTCCTCTTATACTTTTCCTGTTGAGTCTTCAACGACCGAGATTAAATCTCTAATCAACGGCTAAGATTAGATTTGGCTTGATCCATGTCATTTAGAACCTTCTCACCCAATCTTATATTAATACCCATTAATATTTTAATTGTCCTAAGTTTAGACTTAGGAACTCCATTCAAAATATTAATTATTTTAATATCTCTCCAACCGAGTGAAATTTCCCCAAACCATTTCTGGGACTTGGAGATCTAATGTGCTTTAGCCTCTCCACCAATTTTCATGGTTAGAGCACATCCAATGCTACCACAAATCAACATGTTGTAGGTGAGAGGTCTAGTCATATTGTTGTATTGTGTACCTATGTTGTGCTGCCAGCCAAGTCTTGTATAAGTCAGTTTGATGTTCTTGTCCTCATTGAGCCAAAACATGGATCAAGCCTTCCTAAAATCCCTTGATAACTTATCAACAGCAAACAATAGACCCTTCTCAAAGGGAGTCTATGCCATTCTTTAGAGGGAGCAGCCAAAATATGTGCAAAAGGGGCAAGAAATAGGACACAAAATCTTTGCACCTGGGACAAATTTGAAGCACATGAGGGTCACATGCAATATTCTTTTTAAATTTGATGACCTAGATACACTTCTTTCAAAAGTGAACTAGTTAGAAGGGAAGAAACTAATTTGGGCTCTAAAACCAATCATGCTTGCTCCCATACAACACAAGTTCTTGGAGGAACCTTGTGAAGGGGTTAGATTTCCAGTGGCATTTTGTCTCAGTAACATCATGAGACTCATCGCCCCTATAGCTCCTTACAATGATGATATTATGAAGAGAGTTTTCAAGTTGATAGTAGAGACTTTTCAGGACTTAGACAACAATGCAGGTCCTACATTTGGGAAGAAGCTTCAAATTTTAAAAATTATGGCCATGGCTAAGACATATGAAATCATGTTAGATCTAGAGTGTGATGGTTTGATATTGCAAATGTTCCAATGCTTCTTCAGCATTAGGAAACATCATCTTGACACAATCATAGCACACATGAGAGGTTGTGATGCCATTTGCCAGGAATTGCAGTCTCGATTGTTGTCCATTTGGAGGAGAGAACAGTTGGTCTCACCTGCTGCTTATGAACTAGCCGAAAGGTTGGTTGAGCAGAACATTTGGTTGTTCAGAAGGCAGTTGACCAGGGAGGAGAAACTCAAGATTGGGGGATCATGCAGCAAGAATGAGATAAGGAGGAAGGGACTTTTCTTTGTCTGCAGGGGACCTTGGGGACCTAACCACTCATGCTTGAGTGACAATGGGGAGATGATATATGTAGAGCAAGAGGAGATTCCTTCTGATTTTGAGGGTGAGGAATCTTCTTTGGACGAGTCCATGGGTTCATATGATGACAGCTTTGAGGAGCACAAGCAGTCATGTGGAGTTGATGTCAATAGTCTAGATGTGCATCCACTTGTGGTAGAGGAGTATGACAAGCAGTTGGTTGTTCCCATGAGGAAAGGAGATCCGGGAGCAAATGAGCAACTGATGATTCAATATAGGGAGCACATAGAGTAGCATGAGACAGATGACACAGTGTGCGGGATGGGCCAGTGTTGGAGAGTCAGGTAGTGGCTCATGTTGAGCCCATGATGGAGGATGAGCAGAAACCCCTGGGGCCAGCCATTGGAGTGGAGAAAACATATGTGCAGGCAGACTCCAGGGAGGCAGTATCTGCAAACACTTGTCCTTAGGAGATGTTGGAGATTGACAGGGTAGTCTTGCAGGAGGCTAGTAGATGGCAGCAGCTGTTGGAGATGTTGGTACATCCATCTTTGGGCCAAACCACGTATGAGGTGCGGGTAGATGCACATGTAGTTGGAAAAGCTGCAGGACTTTCAGGAAGAAGCCCTCTCCAAGAATATATAGATAGGGCTTGCAGCGCAGTGTGCCCACTTCTTCCCATTAGAGGGAGGAAGGCAGGTTTTCTCGGACATATTTTGATTGACCAGGTAGAGCCTCAGGAGTTGAGAATGGACCAGTTTCAAAATAGCAGACGTATCCCTTGCACAAGTGTCCATACATTAGATTGGTGGGAGATCATGAGTTGGTATCCTTTTGATGGAGTATCAACCTTAGCTCGGGGCTTAGTACAACAGGGCAACTTAGATGAGGAGGTTAGTATATGTTTCAGTGAGCAATGGGAGGTGGACCGACAGTTCACCAGTATTTCCATAGCATTAGCCCTGCATCAGCAGAGTGGGGATGACCTTGTTCTATGCCAAGGGTTGGATTGGGGAGAGGTGATGAGTTGGTACGCAGCGGATGGAGCAACATTCACAACCAGAGTTATAGCACATCAAGAGTCGTGGTGCATTGATGCTCCTTCTTGGTGGCATTGGGATCCAAGAGGATTTGTTGATGACAGGTAACGTTGGAGATTGGCCTGGGATCCAGGCATCGAGGAGTCTGTTCATGGTGGGTTGACACAGGAGCAGAGCATCACCTAGTGGTTCGTATGGGATCCTGGCATTGGGTCTCAGTTGCGTTGGGCCACCAGATTGGTCCACAGATTTGGATTGCTTGAGGGAAAGCAATCTTGGGGTGAGAGGACTGTCATGTCCCCATTTTTATTCTTCTTCATAGTACATTCAGGGTGGATTTCCAAGACAGGGGATGGCCAAGTCAGTGGAGCAGGTTTATGTCATCAGGGGTCCCGAGGAAATTTTGAGGAGTTTTTATGAGATTTGATGGCATTCACTTGGCATATTCCATCATTAGCACAATTTGCCTTTCGTTTCGTTGCATTCTGACAACTTTCAAAAATCAACATTATTATTGGGCATAACTTAATTAATTATGCTCGAGGTGGCATTCCAAGGATATTAATTGATGGAACATGTCAGTGTAATAGCTCGTTGGAACCAGAACGAGAAGATCTACATGATGGGACTTTTGGATGAGAGTTTCAGTGACCTGAGGAGACATGGTGGCCAATTTACCCTTTTCTCGTATTAAAAAGAATATTTTAATTAAAATAAAAGAGGGAAAAGTGCTCTATGATTAAAATAATAATAAAATAGGAGATTCTAGAGGGAGCCATCAGATTTATAAAAGAGGAGGAGGCGGCCATTGGAGGACATCTTGGATTTGATATTGTTTCTTGTATGAGAGGTTGTGAACCTGGTTCTCTACTCCATTAGTAGTCCCAAGACTGTAACCCTCGGGTGTTTAGTGAGATTGGCGAGTACCCATCTCCCCTTGGTGAGTTCATCCAGAATTCAGAGGAGAGCTTAGCAGTGGAAATTCGGTTAGTTTTGGGGGAGTGCCCGTGCAACATTGGAGCAGATCCTTGAGGCCAGTTCTATATCAGTTATCTCAGCTATTTTTGTGGTTCCAGCATGTAAAGCCCCAGTTTATACATTATAATAAAAGCCGAGGTTATTTATGTTCATTGTATGATTGATTTATATGCATTCTCTTGTTCTATTTTACATGAATATCTTCCGTTTATGAATGGAAAATTTATCCTAAGTATTTATGACTTAAAATTCTGAGAAAACCCCAAATCGTTCCATTTGGGAGACTACATAAGCCTTTGCTTTCTTCACTTTGTAATATCCCAAGCAAGATATATTGCTAATCATGCAGAAATTTAACTCAAACAAAATTTCACCGTAAAACACCATTCTATTAACAGAAAATTGCCATGTAAAATATAACAAGGAGTGCATGCAATCCAATAACACAATGAGCTGAAATAATCTCAGCATTCATTATAATAAATATCTTAAAGAGTGTATGTGATGATATCCCTAAAATCGCTGAGATAGATAATATGGTCTCCAAAACTGATCTGCTCCAATGCTGAAACCGACCCTCCAAAACTGAACTGAAATGCAACTGCTAAGCTTTGTTGTTAATCTTGGATGAATTCACCAAGGGGAGATGGGTACTCGCCCAATCTCACTGAATCACTCGAGGGTTTTTGCCCTCGGGATACCAATGAAGTAGAGAATCGGGTTCTCCAACCTCTTACACAAGAAGAAAGATCAACTCCAAGATGTCTTCTAATGGCCTCCTCATCCTCGTTTTTAAATCTGAAGGACCCCTATAAAACCTCCTATTTTATTATTATTTTAATCACGGAGCACCTTTCCTTCTTTTATTTCAATTAAAATAATCTTTTTAATGTGGAAAAAGGGTAAATTGGCCACCATGCCTCCTCAGGTCACTGAAAACCACTTCTAACCATCCCATCCTGTAGATATTCTCGTTCCAGTTCCAACAAGCTATTACACTAAGTTGTTTTGCCAAGTCTTCCTCCCGAAATTCCGTAAGCGTAATTAATTGAGTCAGGCCCATTGATAACTCTGTTTTTTGAAAGTTGTTGGAATGCAACGGAATGAAAGACAAACTATACAGATGATTGAATATACCAAGTGAATGCCATCGTACTTCATAAAAGCTCCTCAAAGCCCCTCCAAAAGCTCCTGGGCCCACTTAGGATGCCAACTTGCACTTGTGACTTGTCTGCCCCAAACTCTGAAAGTCCATCCTATCCATGCCATAAGGAACATCACAAATCCTCCCATCCCAAGATTTCTTGTCCTCAAGCAATCCATATTTGTCGACCAATCTAGGAATCCCGTGCAATGGAGAATCAATACCTGCATTCCATACAAATCAGTAGGTGATACCATACCTCCATGCCACCCAACCAAGAACAAATCCCTCAATCCCTGGATCCCACACTAAACTCTAACTCAACCTGCCATCAATAAGTCCTCTTGGATCCCAATTCCACCATGGCCACTCATCAATACCCCTATCCCATGGCTCTAGTTGTGCTCTATCTCCAGCTATGGTTGTTGCTTCCTCAAATGAATACCAACTCATCACCTCTCTCCAGTCTAACCCCTAACTCAATCCAATGTCAATCCCATTCCCCTGATGTTGGAGTTGAATGCTAAAGAGTTGTCGACATGTATCCCACTCCCAACTAGAGCATGTACTATTTGTCATGTCTAAGGGTACCCACTCCACTATGCCCCCAACTAAGGATATCGTACCATCAATAGGATACCAACTCATGATCTCTCGCCAATCTAAATTATGGGCGTCTATGCAAGGAATACAGCTAGTAGGCCGATACTAGTCCATGCTCAACTCTTGATGCTCTGCCTAGTCAACCAACAAAATTTGTCCAAGAAATCTCGCCCCACTACCTATAATGGGCAAAATTGTGCAAGTTGTGCTACAAGGCTTGTCTATGTACTCCTAGAGAGAGATGTTGCGTGAAATGTTTCAACTTTGTTGGCTACTACTACATTTGTTTGCACCTCATCAATGGGTAGACCCAAAGATGGATGCACTACCATCTCCCTCGCCTAATAGGAAACTCCATGCTCCTCCAGCTCACCAATCTCATGAAAATTTTCTTGTCAGACTCGAGCACCTCTTGGGGACAAGTGTCTGTAAATACTACCACCCCGCTAGCTGTATGTACATATGTCTGCTCCTCATCAATGGCTAACCACAAGGGTGGTTGCTCATCCTCTGTAATGTCCCTTCTAAAATTAACTTGTTACAGGTTTTTGTATTCTACAATTTTGACAATTTTGTAGGCCATGGGACCCATGTGATTTTTGGAAAAGACTTAAGAACGAAAAAAGGGGCCGAAATGTGTTGTTGGCATAGCGTGGGGGCCATCCACATGAGGAAATACTCACCACCCTAGAGGGAAGTTCGAATGACTAAGGAGGAAAAGTTGAATTGCTAGTTGGAGGGGGCCCACATGGGAAAATAGGCCCATGAATTATAAATAGAGGAGGCTCAGCCTCATTTGGTATCTTTTGACATATTGAACTCAAACTTAGTTGCTTGAGCTACTTAGTCGGTTTACTATGTTGTTTAGCACACGAGTGTCTCTGAGCGGAGATCTCAACCCTTGCTTCGATGGACTTCGAGTGCCACCCTAGAAAGGCAATTCGTACCACCTTGGAGGAGAGTCGATGGAGTTTCACAGTCATATCATTCAGCATTTGTATCAGTCAGTGCGTGTTTCTAAAGGACGCAGTTGGGGAACACGTAAGCGTTGCTTGTGGGTTCATTCAAACAACAACTGTCGGGGGAGTTTAGGCATTGAAGCTACAGTGGAGGATCATCCTTCTAGGAGAGTTTTGGAGCGGGAGGTTGCTACATTGGTGCAGTTCGATTTACAATCACCTGGGCCTACGGAGAGAGCCATCACTAAGCTCACGTGGGAGTTGGAGGAAGGAATTGTAGAGTTGGAGCTAGCTAGGAGAAGTAGGAGATCTCTTGGAGGGCCATTTGAGAAGGATTGTTGGAGTTGGAAGAGCAGAGATTGACAAGATCAATCACAACAACAAAATTTGAAATTGGAGGGCCATGTTGTGAAGGGTCAATTTTTGAAAGTTGGAACCAAGGGAAACCCTTTCTGGGTTTTTGGTAAGGATCACACTCCTAATTTTATAGAATTTTCTAGGCAGACCTAAGGGGTCAAACAGGGGTCCCAACTCAGCAAGCAACTGGAGGAACTAAAGGGAATTTGGGCCAAAATTTCGAGGTCAACTTTTCGCCAATTCCTTTGTGGGTTATTCTGGGTATTTGGTTGAAAGGTCAAGGTTAATTTTCCGTAATTTTCGGAGCATCGAAGGTGGGGTTTCCAGCAGCATCCTTGCAGCAAACAACATAGTTTCACAGGGGCAGTGCAAGGCATCATTGCAGCAGTTATTATGCCATCTAGGTGTGACATATTACCACCTGGGTTTGATCACGCTTGGAATTGAGGCAAGCCCAGGTGCACCACTTCCACATTATTGTACCTTTATCCGAGATTATAAAAAAATGGCTCCGATGTTGGATATTCCTAGACATTTTATGGGTGTGCATTGAATGTTTCAATTTTATGGTGTTGTTTTTATTATTTGCTTTCAATAGAACTATTTTGCCTAGTTTGGAACATTACAGTGGTATCAGAGCCTAATCCTGGCCCAGCTGTGGGAAACTAGCCAGAAGATCATGGAAGATTTGGCTATGAGTGCACAGTGACGAGGGAAATCGGAGACAAACCCATGGCTCAAGGAAAACACAGTATGCAAAAATTCTAGTGTAGAATTCATTGGGATGATGAGAGGTTGGCCTAGTTGAGGAGGGTGACAAACCAAACCAATCCTCACCCTTACAGGAGAGACGTGAGAGGTGTGCAGGCAGTGGGGGTGCAATCATCTACATCATGTGGGGAAAGTCGACCAGATCAAGGCACCAGATCTCCTGAAAGGGAGAAGGCAAGATAGAGACAGTTAGAGAGTGAGACCGGGGGACGCTTTTGCTGGTGGAGACCTAGCTTCAGATATCAGGAACCGGAGGAGGAGGTTGAGCATGATGCTAAGAGCCCACAGGATGGTGAGGAGTGCATCGATATACACAGTGGAGATGATAGAGCCCACACACATAGAACCATCTGTTGAGGAGGAGCCACCCATGGACAAGATGCCAACAGTTGTTGAGGTATCCGGAGCTATGACCGAGTCTACAGGCAATAGATTCCCACAACAGTTCCACTAGTTCCAAGCCAACCTTCTAGCATTAAAAAGGAAGGTCGCATTAGTGCGTGAGGCTATTCTGCAGCAGAACAAGGAGTTGGAGGGCATGAGAACGGTTTGTGTCGAGTCCACGGCCAAATTGACTCATGTTGGGGAGCAGGTGGATTCCCTACTGGTGCAGCTAGAGTGCATGTTGGAGCGTGAGAGCAGCCCTCTTCGGGCATACATAGATGGGGCTGGCAACACTGTTAGGTTACCTTGGCCCATTGGACAGAGAGAAACAGAGTTACCTAGTCATATTTTATGTATTGACCAGGATAGCGAGATGAGACGACTTGAGTTGCACAGGGTGTAGCACTCGCATGTTGGGGTTGTTCTATGTGCGGGAGTTTGTGCATTTGATCCCTCTCTTTAGGTTGGGTGGCGAGAGATTCTGAGTTGGTACCCAATGGAGTGGGCTATGGTGATGGTAGTGGACCCAGGTGGAGCTCAGCAGGAGTTTCCAGGCACTAAGGATGCTGGAAGCCCCGACTGGCATTTGGATCTGAGAGGGACCACCTATTAATTCCCAGGTATATTGGTTGACTACGACCTAGAGGGTATAGTTGACCTAGCAGTCGAGCATTCACCTCTGCTAGGAGCAGTGTTACTTGGGAGCAAGAGCGAAAGTGGGGAGCGGAAGCAAAAACGGGAGCGGGAGCGACATTTTCAGAAGCTCCCAGTTTGGGAGCAAATCTCGGAGCGTTTTTAATATAATATATAATTATATATATAAAATATATATATATAAATATAATAAATATATATATATTTTGATACATATGTGTCAACAAAAACATGTAGCATAATGAATTAGATATAAAAAAACATAAAAAAACATAGATTGAAGTTTTGAACCATATAACAACAATCATCTAGAAGTTATGATCTTCATCAACCACATCCACAAGTTAGTAACATAGTAACATACAACATGTTGAGTCTCATGATTCATCAATCTTAAAGTTTCAAATTTTCAAAATTCAATATATAACATTTATCATCATTGATCACCAAAGTTTTACTTGTGAGCTAAGGGTAACCATTACAACAAATAATATCGAACATGAAATGAAATGTTATCAAATGAAATGAAATGAAACAACTTTCAACTTTCATGAAGCATCATATTCATAATTCATTACTAATGAGTTATAATTGCCAACTTCAAAGTTAAATTTTCATATATTGTTTAAAAAAATATCATAATAAATATGAAAGAGCCAATAGTTATAAAAGCTACTAGAAACTAGAAAAGAGAAGTAAATCTATTATCTATTTCTTATGCTTGGGCCTCTTGCCACCACGAGAAATGTCTAATTTTTTAGTCTTGTTGGAAAATCAGGATCATTGTCATTAATATCACCCTCTATGAATTAATATCCAGAGGTATCTTTGTCATTGCCTCTGTATCTGTATAGGGATCTTTGTCATTAATATCAACCTCTAAGCATTAACATAAGACATAACAAGCATAGCATGTCAAGTCAAGATTTTGTTTGAGTGATGTGTACATTTTTAGGAGGGTTATGATAGAGGAGTTCGACAACCAATGTCACTAACATCAAGGTACATAGAGGGATTGGTGCTCTTGATTAAATACGAGTTCCATACCCTAATACATG
>APFE031109550.1:298499-324384 GCA_000404065.3 Pinus taeda | reverse complement strand
AAAAGTAGAGTTAAAAAATGAGAGTTATAAAAAAGAGAAAAGAAAAACCTTGGACTCAAATTAGAGTTATTAGCACGCTGAGCCACCATTGACGGAGACTTTCCGCTTTTCATATGCCAAGACGACAACCACAAGGACAATTGCCAGCAATATAGCTTTGAGGACAAAGCTTTTGAAGGGAGAGGCTATGTTATGAATATAATTCATAACAATTAAATAAATAAAATAAATATAAATAGTAAATAATTAAATATTAATTAGGTTAAATAGTCATTAAGTTAGGTGAAAAGGCATGTCTAAAAAACATGCCCATTCACGAAACCTGCTGAAATATAAAAGCAGGGTCTCATTGTATCAGCTTATACATTTTATATATATTAATAAATTATTATTAAATACCTATGTGTATTTTTAACAATTAAGCCTACAAGCTATTAATTTTCTTACCTCAGCCATAGTTTTTATGCCACACCAAACCTCGAATGGTATTGGCAACACTTCCACCAGCCATAGTTCTCATTGGAGAATGCTCTCCAAAACTTGGTTTCAGCAAAAACCAGGATATTGGTTGATGGTTAGCTTCAACTGGCTACAAAAAAAATACAGAGATGGCATAAGCAATGTTTTAAAACTCCGACTCGGCCAAGGGTCGACTCTGACTCCGACTCCGACTCGGTATCGACTCGGCCGGCTCGATTTCAATGACTCGGTCGTTGTAAAAAATACATTAAATATTTATTTTTTATAAAAACACATAATTTTAAAGATTTTCATTCATGTTTCCAAACACACAGAATTAGAATATAGATAGAAGACAACATATGATCAAAATAAACTCATGAATATATCCATTATATCAAAATGGCAACCAATGCAATGTCCAATACATCCACGATGATGATATAGAGATCAAACAAACACACATAACCAAGGAAGCTAGAAATGGCCTCTACAACAAAAGTTTGTGACCAGTACTATTGGCTACTGCTAGAGTTGCCAACATCATCTTGCTCAGTGTTACTTGGGAGCAGGAGCGAAAGTATGGAGCGGGAGCGACATTTTCAGAAGCTCCCAGTTTGGGAGCAAATCCAGGAGGAGTTCGACAACCAATGTCACTAACATCAAGGTACATAGAGGGATTGGTGCTCTTGATTAAATACGAGTTCCATACCCTAATACATGACAAAATTCAATGGAAACATTGCAATCCTCCAATCCTGAAATCCTGAAAAACTAATAAGTCTACTGGATTTTGAATGAAATCTAAAATTCTACTTTCTCCATATGAAATCCAATGAGGCCGGAACCACTCTCAAACATCCTAAGTCATTTCATGGTAATGTTAAAAATTTAAGTAAAACGATGAAAATGAAGATTAAGGAGAATGTCACTTTTACTTTAAGAATTTAACATTACCATGAATAGTATATCAACACTAGGGCCTAGACTTTATCATTAAGCTGCCCCACTCAAAATTTATTCATTTCTTTCAAAACAAATTGCATTTCGAACATTACTACAAAAAAAATTGCAAAAAAGGCAAAACGCTCCCGAAAAGGCAAGGAGCGAAAATTATTTTAGGGAGTGCGCTCTCGAAATCGCTCCCTTTTCGGGAGCGCACTCCTGGCCCCTCCTGCGCGGAGCGCAGATTGGGAGCCGGATTGAGGGGGTGGGGCTCCCCCACAACACTGGCTAGGAGAGTTTCGGTCAGCACTAGTGGGTGACCAATTTCTAGGCAGACTCCTTGGGTTGTCTTGCTATGACAATTGTACACGGAGTCTCAGGATCATCAACATACTCTGGCAAGGGTTTGTCAGAGGAGGTGGCATTGGCAGACCACCAGACAGTGCCTTGTATGGAGTTGGGGATTCTTCGCATTTGTGTGAGACACAGAGGAGCAGAGCAATGTTGGCATCACTGTTGACACCTAGGGAGATTCACTTTTTGGGTCCCTTAGGGAGGACTTGGAGGGTAGGTCCCCTCATCAAAGAGCATGGTAATGTGGCAAGGGAGGTGATGATTTTGGTTGGATGCGGGTCGAGCATATGGACACAGCTTTAGGCCATCTCATTTAGGGACGGGTAGGAGCATCTAGTGTGGAGTAGTGGTCTGCAGATGGGCATGGAGACGCATGGGGGTGTGTTGTAGTATGTTGGACTGCATTGTGGAGTGAGAGTGCCTCACATCGCATTGAGTACATGCAGGGAGTGACAGGTATGGTGACACAGGCGAGACATCAGATAGTACAGGGTGGCATAGCCGTAGCCGAGGGTATCCAACGGTGTACAGGGTAGGCCATGGTGTACAGTGGCATCTCCAGGAGTACTGGGATGATCGGTGGTATGCAAGGGTGTATAGTACTACACAACAAGGTCTTGGAGTGTTGCCTCTAGGGAGACCCTTGGACAGAAACAGCGGGCATACCTTTGGGCATAGTCCACCCAAGATCGACGGGGACATAGATGAGTGATACTTGATGGTATCCACGGGGACTCACACGCTTGATCCTCTTCTACATCCCTCACGGGCGCAGTCGATTTTGCTATCGAATTTTTACACTCTGGGCATGAGCAGCGAGGGACAAGGAGCTCATCCGAGATATTTGGCTGACACTCAGCGCACTAGAGGGCATAATTTTTAATAGTGGCATTAGATAGGTGCATCAATTGACAGCCACAGGTTGGGGGATGAGGTGATCATCTGCAAGGGTGGCATATCATTCATCACCGAGCCTACATCTAGGGAGCTAGTCCCGAGGGAGACATGTGTCACTCTTTTCTCAAGGCATGTTGGAACCAAGCATGAGTAGAGGATACCGGGTACGACTGAGATAGTTTCCCAGTATGTGTCTGGGCTCTAGACCTTATATTGGCACATTATCGAGAGGGCAGATGGCAGACCCAGGGGAGATGGTTGGCAGGGACAGGAAGGATCCACTTACCCTGAGTTGATTACGAGTATCAAATACCCATCTTTTGGTTGCATTCAGGGGGTAGCTCTCTTTGGCACACATGGCTTCCAACAATCATCGGTACTACGCAGTGGCTGGCATAGGGCAAATTAGCATGCATCATATTAACCCATGATATATGGAGCCTATATATTGATCACATGCAGGGGCTAGAGATGAGGCATGGATGGATCCTTGTAGTTGTTAGAGCTATGTTGCAGCAGGTCCAACTAGGGGATGCAGGAATTCAGTCAATTGATAAATCACTCTATCTCGTGATGGTCAGAGTCATGGCAGAGAGTGGTTTACTTCACTCTGGGATTGGCACATGGGGGTAAACAGTGACCTACAACGGAGGGCGAGGCAGGCTTTCTTTGTGGATACACCAGTTCAAAGTTAGATCCAGATGGGTAGACTTTGTCGTCATGGAGATATCGAGGCAAGATGTGTCTTGCCTCTATCAGTATTCCACAATCGAGTTCCAGGAGAGGTGGATACAATGTACACACAATGGGCAGTCATCTAGAGCCAAAGTGGTGCAGCGACAACATGGTGGCACCCTTCTATGGCTAGCAAGGGACCCAGACATCATAGTACTAGACAGCGAAGCGACAACTAGGGGTCAACGGGCTGCAACAAGGGGAGGTCACTCAGGTCTTCCTTTAGGCCTTAGTGAGTCACCAATGGCATGGGGGACTTCTAGTATTTATACCAGACATGATAGTGAGTGGAACGAAGGGAGTTCAGGTGGGACAGGATGGATTGGGATCTTGGTATTGAGGGATTCCTTCATGTTAGGACAGTGCAGGGACCTAGGAATTCTCAGTGGCAAGTTTGGGACCCCGATATTACTCATGGTGATAGGGGTGATCAGAAGACAAAGGATGTGCTTGTTCAGGCATTGCAGGAGGGCAAGCGATTTTTGGTGCACTGGATGAAGTTCCCGGATGAGGATGCCACCTAGAAGGGTGAACACATATGTGAGCATCCAATGTTGAGGTTGCTTGGGGATAAGAAACATTTGGGAGGGGAGGATTGTAATGCCCCTTCTGAAATTAAATTGTTACAGGTTTTCTATTCTACGATTTTGACAATTTTGGAGGCCATGGGACCCATGTGATTTTTGGAAAAGACTTAAGAAGGAAAAAGGGGCCGAAATGCGTTGTTGGCATAGCGAGGGGGCCACCCACATGAGGAAATACACACCACCTTAGAGGAAAGTTTGAATGACTGAGGAGGGAAAGTCAAATTGCTAGTTGGAGGGGGCCCACATGGGAAAAGCGGCCCGCGAATTATAAATAAAGGAGGCTCAGCCTCATTTGGTATCTTTTGACATATTGATCCCAACCTTAGTTGCTCGAGCTGCTTAGTCGGTTTACTATGTTGTTTAGCACACGAGTGTCTCCGAGCCGAGATCTCAACCCTTGCTTCAGTGGACTTCGAGTGCCACCCTAAGAAGGCAATTGGTACTACCTTGGAGGAGAGCCGGTGGAGTTTCATAGTCATCTCATTCAGCATTTGTCTCAGCCAGTGCATGTTTCTGGAAGACACAAGAGGGGAACACGCAGGTGTTGCTTGTGGGTTCATCCAGGCAACAACTACAGGGGAGTTTGGGCATTGAAGCTACAGTGGACGATCAACCTTTCGGGAGAGTTTTGGAGCAGGAGGTTGTTTCATTGGAGCAATTCGATTTACAATCACTTGGGCCTACGCAGAGAGCCAACACTAAGCTCATGTGGGAGTTGGACGAAGGAATTGTAGAGTTGGAGCTGGTCGAGAGAAGTAGATCACTTGGAGGGTCATTTGAGGAGGATTGTTGGATTTGGGAGAGAAGAGATTGACAAGATCAGTCACAACAACAGAATTCGAAATTGAAGAGCCAAGTTGTGAAGGATCAATTTTTAAAGGTTGGAACCAAGGGAAACTCTTTCTGGGTTTATCTGGGTTTTGGGCAAGGATCACACTCCTAATTCTATAGATTTTTTTGAGTAGATCTAAGGGGTCAAATAGGGGTCCCAACTCAGCCAACAGCTAAAGGAGCTAAGGGGAATTTGGGCCAAAATCCCGACGTAAACACTTGTCCAATTCCTTCGTGGGTTATTCTGGGTATTTGGTGGAGAGGTCGGGGCTAATTTTCCATAATTTTCGGAGCACCGAAGGTGGGGTTTCCAACAGCATCCTTGCAGCAGACAACACAGTTTCATAAGGGTAGTGCAGGGCATCATTACAACAATTATTGTGCCATCTGGGCTTGAGATATTACCACCTGGGTTTGATCACGCTTGCCATTGAGGCAAACCCAAGTGCACCACTTCCACATTATTGTACCTTTCTCCTAGATTATAATAAAAAGGCTCAGTTGTTGGATATTCTTGGAAATTTTAAGGGTGTGCACTGAATGTTTCAATTTTATGGTGTTGTTTTTATTATTTGCTTTTCATAGCACTATTTTCCCTACTTTGCAACATTACATCCTCCTCCATGACGGGCTCAATATGATCCTCCAGCTGGCTCTCCCCAAGAGGCTCATTGGGCATACTGTGCACATCCTCCTCCTCAACTAAGTCATGCTCCACCATATGTTGCTTGTTAGATTTTGCAGCATCAAATGTGTTCTAGCCACGAAATTTGGTGGAGAGGCTAGAATACATGAGATCTCCAACTTTCCTGGAAAATCGGCCTAGAAGTGTCTCAATTAGATTATTAACCGATTTTTAAATATTTCCTAAGTTTAAACTTAGGGAATATAGTTAATTAATAATTATTAATTGAGATAAGGTGAGAATCATCTAAAAACTCACACAGATCGATCCAGAGATGACCGTGGCCATTAATTAAGTTTTAACCTTGGTCATTGGTGCTCCAATAGTGGATTATAAGAATAGATCGATGTGGTGATGGAGAAGACACTTGAGCAGTTTGATTTCTTGGCAGATCGATTTCTAGAGAGCAGCAGTAATTGCTGGAGGGCCAAAGATCGAAGCAATGAGTGAGGGGCAGCGACTGTGATCCGGAGGAAGTTTTCCAAATCCAAAAAGGCAGTAGCAAGAGGGCTAAGTTATCCCAGTGAGGCAACGCAAAGCTCTATGCAATAGCTTCAAAGACGGCAATTCGATTTGCTGGAGAGAAAATCGTTCTTAGATCTAGAGGTTCCAGAGGGTCGGAAAGACAAATTTCCTCAGCAGCAGAAGGCAGAACGACTTCATCAGAGACCAGTTAGAAGCTAGACGCCATAGTAACTGCAAAGAGGGTGACGCAGAAGCTTCAGAGGTCGAGTTGTGCCAAGATTGCTTGTGGAGGAAGGGTAAATTCCCTTCAATAATTTTGCCCAGGTATTCTTGCTGTGGATTTCTAGTTTCAGGCATCCAGATCATACTCAAATTTTCGGTGTTGCATAATAATAAAACCCTCACCGTTGCACCGATTTCCCCAAGTTGGGTTCTTTCGGGGACATGAGTGGCGTGATTGTAGATACAACAGGAGACAACATGGGAGAGCCATTGCAAAAATGGTGTACACTGACACATTTTGGTAGGGAGTAGAAGAAGTGTGCTCAATTAGTGAACCTACAGTAAAGGTTTTGAGATTGGTAGATGGGGACAAGCTTGCAATGGCTTATTTGTATGAGGCCATGGATAGGGCCAAGGAGGTTATTCGTGCTTATTATGCAGACAAGGGTTTTGCTGGGCTTGATAGACAAATGATGTTATGGGATGTGATTGATAGTCGATGTACAAGGATGCTTCATCAACCCATTCATGCAGCGACACTCCTCCTCAACCCCACATTTCCATACAAATGCGGTTTTGATTTTGATGGCGACGTGATGGAAGGGCTCCACTCCTGTATTCATAGAATGGTACCTGATCCTGAACTTCATAGCAAAATCAATCGCAAGATACAGTATTACCGAGATTGTGTTGACCTATTTGGCTTTGATGATGCTATTAGGGAAAAGACCCTATTCATGCCATGTAAGTGACAAGTCATGTCTCTTTAGAATTTACTTATTTATAATTCTAGATTTTTAAAATTCAATTATGTAACTTTTATTTGAAAGTTTAATTATGTTTTAAGTTTTTTATTTCTTTATTTTGTTGTAGATATTTGGTGGCAAAGCTATGGTGCAAGGGCACCAAATTTGTAGAAATTGGCCATAAAAACCCTGAGCCAAACATGTAGCTCTTTAGGGTGTGAGTGAAAATGGAGTGTATTTAAAAAAATATACTCAAAAAAGCACAACAGGTATCACTTTGAGCTTCAGCCTTCAATTGAGCAATTACATTTGTTGTAATTTTATTTTATGACCCTCAAGTGTCAAGAGTCAAGACTCATTAGCTTTTATGACAATATTACAGGTTGGAGTTCTCACGCCTCAATATTTTAGTGTATGTGCATTACAATCTCCGACTTCGAGTGAAGCAAATAGAAACACCAATGGATCCAGATGCCATTTCCTTAGACAATATTGATGTATTGTCTCAGTGGAGGGTGGAGTTTGAGGTTCCCATCTTGGAGGAGTTACCTGCATGGTTAGAGCCAGAGTGTTAAAATTGACAACTAGGGCCAAATGCCACTTTGGACAGCTCCTTTGAGGAAGATGACTGCAACATTGAATTCCTCTTTTCGAAAAGACCAAAATCGACCTAAAGATCACCAAATTTGGATAAGGAAAATATTTATTTATTTAAAAGAAATTCCACAAGACATAACCTTATTAAGGCGAGAAAATTGAAAATTTGAAATTCAAATTTTGCCTCCAAGTGTTAAGGTCGGCCTCACCTCCATAAGGACAAATTGTTATATATACTATATAGGGATCCCTCATCCTCATTAGACATCATTGAAAAGGAGTTTGTTCACCTCTTGGGAAACCGCAACTTAGAGAAGCAGGAGGGCGTGTTGTTGGGTCCGTTCCTTGGCACATTGGTCTCCCACAAGTCCGAATTAGAAGGAGACAGCTTACCACAGGCTTGAAGAAAATTTTGGGTGATTTTTTCTGGGTTAGAATCTATTCAAGAGCCAGCCACAGATCAAGACGTTGATTGAAAGGTGAGTTTTTGGGATCTCATTGTGCATATTTTGCATTCTGGTTTGGGCCGCAGGAAAGGCTACCTCAGCAGCCAGTATGGAGACACATATGGAAGGGACGCATGTCCTAATACGAGCTCTTTATCTCAGCCGCTATCAAGGAGAGTGTGCAGCAATATAAACAGAAAGTTTTACCCTAGATCTTGAGCAGATTCTTGTTTATATGAGTACAGGACTGTTGTGGGGAGCCTTGAAGAGGAACCACAGTATTAGATCAATGTTGAATGTCTTGGATATGACAACAAAGGGCGCAACTCACTGGAAAAAGGTTGCTCAGTCACCGATAGGAACCCTACCCTGGTAGTTATCTTCAGATCTGTTTTGTACAGTGATTTAGCAAGTCTATCTATCGTTGTACTCTCTCTCTGTTGAACATTTGATATTGATAATAAGAATAATTGATCAAGGGTTTTCCCCATCATGGGGTTTTTCCCTGGCTTGTACCATATCCTTGTGTTCTTGGCTTGTCTTCTGCTTTTAGCTTTAATGTTCTTTCATCAGTTACTGTCATATCTTATGGTGAGTATGATTTCTAATGGGATAATGAAGTAACTGTCCCAAGCAAAGAACATGTTAACCAAAATTAACATGGTTTCAGAGCCAGGAAAGGGCAAGTCCAAGAGCAAAGAGAAATCTCAAAAGGTTTACTGACAGTTATCTGTGGCTACATTCTTGAGCTTATCTGACTGAGGAAAAATGCAAGTTTATTATGGTCATATCTCTGAGGGAATGATGCAAGTTTCAGTGGAGAACTAAGGCAAGCTATGGTAGTCCGAGCTACCTCTCCATGAGTCTACTGTGATCTGTATTCTTCTTCTACATAGATTCTGGTGGCTTCTGTTTGGTTATGTTCTGAGATACTTCTTATGGTGACAGTTCTGTTGACTGTGATGAGAAATACGATAACAGTCATGCAAGTTTCTTGGATAAACAGTGGTGCGACAAAACCTCTCTTATTTGGACTGTGATATTCAAAACAAAGATACAAAGGTCTGATGTGTAATACAAATTCTTATCCTTCATCTCAGAACTAGTGAAAAGGCCTTCTATCTCTCTCCAGGAATTCATAACTGTTCTCTTGCGTCATAAGACATACCTCCTGAAGCACATTTATTGAGCATCACTGTAAGTTGAAGGGCCATGTTCAGTAAAGACGCAGACTTCAATACTTTACCAGAGAAAATTCAGCCTTCTGGTATGGTCACGACACTTCAATAATGTATGGTATGCATTTCAATCCATGATTCAATTTTGTTGTATGTCTCTCGCTCTCTAGGAAGTTTTTCGCTGACTGTACACGGCTCAATCATTATATTTGGAAGGCACAATCATATTATTGCTACAAGGATCTCAGTACTTCAACTACACTCACTATATAATATCATCTCTCGACTCTGCTCTTAAGGCTATTTTGCAGTGCTTATGTCTAATGTTCGAGTAATGTGACAAGCTATGATCAGAGAAGTCTCATTAGTAGGAATGGACTATCTGTAAACTTAAAATTCTTGAAGCCATTCACTTTTGAAGTATCAGTTTAAAGGGCCATTCACTTTTTGCTTACTCTTAACTAAAATTCACTGGAGATATAAGTGCAATCACTCAGGATTATTAACAGTATATATGTACGTTCCTGTGATAAGAGAATTAAGCTGACCTGTGAAATTCTTCAGATTGGCTTGATCTAATTTTATTGAAATCTGGGCAAGAAAGTTTAAGTTAGAGTTGATCCTTGTGTTCTAGGTTTGAATCAAACACACTTGTGGCCTCATTTTCCAAATTCCATTCTTGAAAGTGTCCTATCTGAATATAACTCATGAATCCCGTCAAATATTAAGTATTCATCATTATGGTTAATGACATACTGTGTAGTTGTGATATTCCCACTTAGCAACATTGCTAAGTGAAATATCAATTTTGCCGAATTTTGAATAAATTCGCATTAGCACTTAGGAAATGTGGGTTTAGAGGCCCCACATGTATTTTTGGTCAAAAGTGAGC
This sequence comes from Pinus taeda, assembly GCA_000404065.3. NCBI lineage: Eukaryota > Viridiplantae > Streptophyta > Pinopsida > Pinales > Pinaceae > Pinus > Pinus taeda. The sequence goes on along the minus strand of APFE031109550.1, from coordinate 314,345 downwards.
CCAAACATTAGAGACGGAGGAGGAAAATTGAGCATCTAGTGGAACGTGGGGGCCACCCATAGAGAACTATCGCCCACAAGGGAAACACACACCCATTGGAGCGATGTTGGTCGGGGGAAGTCGAGTTGGGCCCACATGGGCATTTTGGAGGCTTTTGGACAAAAGGAGCAAGAGGCACTCATTTTGGTCATTCATTCATCTTTGAGATAAATGTATTTGACATAGCACAATTGAGCTAAAGCCAAGTCTACAAGTGTTGTTTAGCACATGAGTGTTTCCGAGCGGAAATCTCAACCCTTGCTTCGATGGACTTTGAGTGTCAGCCCAAGGTGGGAGTTCCATCTATTCCAGTTCATACCAGCAACAGGAAGTGTGAGTTTGTGAAGAGGTTTAGCAGCAACAGCGCGGGGATTGTGCAGTTCTTGGAGGAGGCACACTTGGAGGTTGAGGAATGAGGTTATTTTGGGGCTGAGACTTGAGGTGGAGTTCGGGGAAGTAATTTGCTGGAGATTGGAGCTATTTTAGGGGCCTTTTGCAGCAAGATTGACAGGTGGGTCAAATTACCTAGTAGCAGAGCCATTGAAGAAAATAGGGCCAAAATTCCAAGGTCAACCATCGACCAATTCCTTCGCGGGTTATTCTGGGTATTTGGTGGAGAGCCTGGAGTTAATTTCCCGGAATTTTTTGAGCATCAGAGGAGGCCCTAGCAACCATTTTGCACACCTAGTAGCTCATTTTCTGCGCATGTCAACGCAGAGCCAAAGAGAACCAGCTACCATGCTTGGAGGAGGTCTCATATACATCACTTGGGCTTAGCTAGCTTTCCTTGGGAAAGCCAAGGTGCATACTTTCCAAGCACCTATTGTACTTCATGATTTCTCAATAAAATGGCTTAGCAACGCAATTTTTGGCTTTAAATAGGTGTTCTAATGTTTGAGTAATTTTTAATGTTTATGTCTATGAATGCTTTGTGTGATATCCCCACTTAGCAATATTGTTAAGGGAAATATCAGTCTTGCCCAATTTTGCCTTATTTCATGTTTTCACTTAGGAGATGTGGTTTCAGAGGTCCCACATGAATTTTGGGATTAGGTGGGGGCTCAAACATTAGGAAGGAAGGGAATATTACGGCTCTAGTGGAGAGTGGGGGCAACCCCACAGAGAATTACAACCCACATGTGGAAGACACTCTCATTGGAGCGAAGTTGGTGGGGAAAGTCAAGCTAGGCCCACATGGGCATCTTGGAGGCTTTTTTATAAATGGAGAAAGAGGCACTCATTTTGGTCATTTATTCATCTATTCAGAAATTGTGTTGTCATGTCCCTTCTCAAATGAATTAGTCACGGGATGTAGTAACACAATTTTGGCAACATTTTTGGGTTAGGAGGAGGGCCCCACACGTAGAAACTTAGGAACTATAGGCAATTCAATTTATTTCTGGCAGCTAGTGGAATGTGGGGGCCACCACATGCATAATTCGAACTTGGCCAAGGAATATGTTGGATGGAATTCAAGCTAGTGGAAGGAGGGGCCCACAAGGCGCTAAGGAGGCCAAGGTGATAAAAGAGGATGGAGCTCTCATTTTCCAGTATTCTGATTATTTGACAAACAAACTCACTTTTGTATGCTTTGCTTCTTAGAGAGTCTACCAATTGTTTAGCCACGAATCTCTCACGCGGGAGATTCAACCTCTTCTTCGGGGAACCATCTGTGCCCACCCTAGGGAGGTTGTTACACAGGAGTTTCCAGGGAGTCTGGTACAGTCACACACTTCAGCCATCAGCGCAGGGAGAAACTGCGTATTCCTGGGCAGCCGAGAACACGCAAGAGGGGTTGGAAATTAACAAGGGAAATTCACAGGTTGCTGGGAGAGTTGGGAATAGATCAGCAAAGGGATTCACAGCTTGCTGGGAGAGCCGGGAGTTGAGGAGGCAGCATAGAAAAGGCGGTTTTACTAGAGTAGCAGCCAACCAAACCAGCGCAACAGTCAATCGAAGTTTTGGACAAAGGTACTACGCAAAGGCCTGTAGCAGCAAACTCGTGGTGCTGGGAGAGCAGGCATCCGAGCCAAGGGTCATCCCAGGAACCAGGAGTTAGTCAATAGTAAATACAGGTGAACCCAGCGTTCTAGGGGTATTTTCAGAGGGATTTGCAGGTTGTTTCAGCGTTGCAGGAAATGTCCCCCCCAGCTCAAAACACCGATTTGTGATCCGTATGGATGCGTGGGGGAAGCGTTGTACGAAGCGTGTTTCGAAAAAACTGAAACGCGTTTTGGGCTGATAAACACACATCTTGGAATTTTTGGAAGCGTGTGACTGAAACGCATTTCGGTTTTTCATAAACTTGCTTCGTACAACGCGTCGACCGTACAAAGCGTGCCGATTCGGAGTACGAAGCGTATGGATCACAAGCGATTACGTACAACTTCTGCCGTTTCCACTACGCACTTAAAAAAATCTCTCTTCTTTTTGTTATTTTTTAAAGGTTGGGGTGGGTCCACCTTGGGTTAGGGTGAGGAATGAAGGGATCTAACCCCCCATTCATCTCTCATTTTCTCACATCGAGTTTATGAGAGCTTGGAGAAGAGAAGAGAGGAGAGGAGAAGAGAGGAGAGGAGAGGAGAGCTTGGAGGAGTGAAAGAGGAGGAGCTTGGAGTAGGAGCTTGGAAAACTTCCATCTACAAGAGTTAAAGAGGAAAGTGCAAACCCCAAACTCCCTTATTTTTTTGACATTTTTTTCGTATTTTTCTCCTCCTTCTCCTACTCTTTCCCATTCTTTCACTTGCTCATTTAATTGCAGGTTGTCCACCACCTATATCCATATTCCAAGATGGTGTTCTTTTGGCTTCTATGTATCATTCCACTTTTGGTTTTAATGATGGGTTTTAATGATGGCAAGGGGGAGTAGGAATAGAAGGGAAGAAGCACAAGAGGATAGTGGTCCCAATATGAGTGACCCAATATATGATAATGAGGAAGGGTTTGAAGAGGAAGGGGATGAAGTTGAACCTGAAGGGGACACTGAAACACTATAGGGAAAAGCTGCATTAACACCCTTGTCGAACTATGTGACCAAACTTGAAGGGGGAAAGGGTGGTGGAAGCTACAAATTTTTGTGCCCTCATGGTTGTCATGGAGGAAAACCACTTAGTGGTTCGTATACCCGTGTGAGGAGGCATCTTTGTGGGGTGGTGGACAATGATGAAAAAAGGGTGTTGTGGGGATACAAATTTGCCCAAACATTTCAGCTGAACAAAGAAAAAAATACATCCAAATAGAGGAGGTTGCACAACAAAAAAGCAAGAAACAAAAAACTCATTCTAAATCAAGTGCAACCTCTAGATTTGGTAGCTCATATCTTCATGGTAAACCTGGAAGCTCTAGAGGTAAAAGAACAATAGGGGATTTCCTTAATGTTGCTGGGAGGGATGATGTGGACGGAAAGATAGTCCGATTTCTTTGTGCTTGTGATGTACCATTCAATGTGCTTCACTCTCCCTATTGGCATGAAATGGTAAAGGCCATCAATGAAGCCCCAAAAGGATACAAGTCCCCCCGCGATGAGAAAGCTAGAACAATGTTATTAGAAAGAGAAAAAGAAAAGGTTCAAAGAGCTTTGACACGTTTTACAAATGAGTGGGAAGATTTTGGGGTATCCATTGTATCAGATGGGTGGACAAATATTAGAAACCAACATTTGATAAATGTTCTTGGTGTTTCTGCTAGTGGTGCAGTATTTATTACATGTCATAACTCCTCCTCCATCAGTGCATCTTCCCAAAACATTGCATATCTCCTATTGCAATCAATCAAAGATGTTGGTCTGAATAATGTGGTTTAAGTGATCACAAATAATGCAACAAATTTTAATGCAGTAGGAAAAATTATTGAGCGTACTCATCCACACAGCTTTTGATTTGGGTGACTGGTTCACACATTGAACAATTTGATGCATGATATTGTGAAGCATAAAGAATGTGGGTGGATTAATGAGCTTTATAGGAGAGGGAAGCAACTCATTAAATTCATCAAAGGGCAAACAAGGGTAAACTACTTCTATGGAACTTACTCCAAGTTGTAGTTGTTTAAACTCACAAAGACAAGATTTGTCGGTTATTACCTCACCTTTAGGCGGCTAGTGAAGGTGAAACAAGCTTTAACTAATATGGTGTGTGCTGAAACATGGGATGAAATTAACACTGATAGAGATGGTGCTAATGCAGCCAAGGATACTATTCTTGACATGTACTTTTGTTCACATGTTAAATATGTTTTGCAATTCACCAAACCAATTTATTACATGATCAAGTTTGGAGATTCAGATCGACCAATAATTGGAGAGGTGTATGAGCAAATGGATAGCATGTTGGGGCAGATTAAAGACATTGTTGAGCCTAGAGATATCACCTTGTACAATTATATTCATGCAGAGGTGGAAAACTAATGGGAAATGCTAAATGTTCCATTGCATGCATTAGCATATGTTTTGACACCTAAATACTATCATCCATCATGGCTTTCAACACCAGCAGTTGGGGGGGAAGCAGGAGAAAACCACACCAAGATCAAGAGGTTCACAAAAAATATATGATTGCATTGAGTAAATTAGTCCCTGACGAGGAGGAGGCTGCCATGGTACGGAGATAGTTGAGCAACTATATGCGTAACACTGGTCAATTTGGGAGCATGCATGCAATTAGAGATCGAGAGACTTTTTCTTCTCTTGAGTGGTGGAACATGCATGGAGGGGCTACTCCACTTCTACAGACATTGGCATTGCGGGTGCTATCACAGGTGGTAAACACTTCTTCTGCAGAGAGGTGTTGGAGCTCTTATTCTTTCATCCACGGTGTTAAAAGGAACAAGTTGAGTTTAGACTGGGCAAAGAGCTTGGTTTATGTTCATTACAACTTGCAATTGTTGTCCCATTACTATGATGATGCAAAGACTAATAAAGACCTTAAGATTTGGGACAGGAATCCAGAGGAGCCCAATTTGGAGGATGGAGTGTTGCGATTAGAGCAATTAGAGGATGCTCTTATCTAGGTATGTCCACTGTGGTATGAATTTTGCTTATAAAGCATTTCTCTAATTCATGTTTTTAATTTTTTTTGTTAACTAGTGGTTTTTTTTTTGTATGAATTTTTTGAACGATTCTAGGATGATGATGATGGAGCTGAGATGCCACCCCCATCTGGTCCTTTGGTTCCTAGGTTCCATGGTTCAACACCAACAGTAGGGGGTTTGTCTTCATCAGTTTCAGTGCCAGAACTTCCACCGGCACCATCTTCTTCATTGCCACCACGTGGAGGCCCGCCTCCACATTCTCTTCATGGTGGAAGGAGGAAAGATTGGTAGATATATTCACAATTTACTACGTGTGTCATAGATTAATCATTAGACTTGTAGGCTTGTGAATTTGAACCTTTTTGTCTTAGTGGTGACCAAGTGACCTATTTTGTAAACATTATTATTTGAATTTTGGACATGACAAATGTTGACAGTTGCTCACTTGCTAGATAAATCATAATATGCTCTATGTTTTATGTTTTATAATATGCTTAAAAAATTGATGTATGTTTGTAATAGCTAGAATATAGATGATTGTTGTACATACTAGTAACTACAATGGAATCATGGATGCCATATCTATCTTGATTTATGCAAAAAATATGCATGTTTTCATGTCTTCTACAATTAATTTGGTATTTGGGATGTTTGTTTTGAGTATAAATGCAAAAAAATATAAAAAAATATATATATATAGCAGACGCTTCCGCGGACCCTTCGCTTCCTAGATTTTTGGAAAATGACGCTTCCGCGCTCCGCGCTTCCGCTTCGCTCCCGCTTCGTGCAACATTGGGCAAGAGTAGTCGAAGAGGAAATTCTATGAGGATGTGTTAATCCGAGATGGAAATGGTCCTAAAAGGACATACCTTGTGAACATCCAGATAGGGTATGTTCCTTGCGAGACAATGATGAAGGTGTCTATTAGTCATTGTTTCCCCAGCATTGTGCTCTATTCTTGTGGAGAGATAAAGTTGTTAGTCAAGGCCTTGCTATATGACATTGTTGGTTGATATGATGAGATGCACTGATATAAGCTCAATAAATAGCTTATGAGCTGGCTTACCAATCTGACTCTTCTTATGAGAATTCTTCAATATGTGAATGTCCAAGTACCTTGTATGGATTATGAATACCTCCCTAGGTAAGAGAGAGTGTTGAAATGTGTACCTAAGTTTGGTCTTCATAATGTCTAATGTAATCATGATTTTATGTATTTGATGTAAACAAAGAAAGAAAATTATTATTACTATTTTTGTAGCATGGATTTCATGCTCAAGATCATTTCATTTATAGGTCAAGCACCCATTTGTTGATTTGAGGTAGGAACGGATGTGCTCTAAGCCTCAAATTTTGTGGGGGGCTTGGGCACAGGTATTCTAAAGAACCCAGAAAGAGTTTTGGGAAATTCCACCCAGAAGTGATTTTATTAAAATAATTAATATTTTTAATGGGGTCCCTAAGTCTAAACTTAGGAAAATTAAAATATTAATGCGCATTAATCTAATCAGGTGTGATACTTCTAGAAAAAGCCATGGGTCAAGTCAAAATGATCTAAGCCTTTGATTATGTTTTAATCTAGGTCGTCGATTGTTCAACAGGATGATATAAGAAGGGACTTGAGGATCATTTGGAAAACACACCAGGGAGACACTCAATTGCGCAAGAGAAATCAATTTTCTCACCGATTGAAGTTTGGCAAAAGAAAATCGATTCAGAGGGAGAGTTGCAGTTGGAGGACAGATAAAGAGGGTTCAACATCAGACAGGGAGATAAGGACGAAGACACAAAGTAGGAGAAGGTACAACATTGGGAAAATTGACACTGGGAGAGGCAGCGCTAGCCTGAGTGACGCGGGTATTGCGTAGACCAGTCCAGAGGCTGGAGAAATTGATGTTGAGCAAGCCAAGGAGACGCAGAGGGTCGAGGAACCTCCCTCTCGGGTCAAACACTTGTTCAAGAATGTCTATGAATATTTCTTAGTTCTATACTGTTGGGTGAAATTTTGTACATGATGATTTCCTTGTTGAAGAATAACAAAACCCTCTTCTGCTACACCGGTTTTCCCACATTGTGTTTTTCCAGGGACAATTGTCCAAAAATAACAGTGTTTGTATATATGCCGGCATTTTTTTTCTTACATTTAATTTCTGCAATGTTTTAATTGTGAAGGCTACAGTAGAATATGTCTCGATATTTACCATAAGAATATAGTAGATAACTTATCTCTAAAGTAATAAGTAGAAGTCATATTAATCACAACAGTAGAATTTCTAGTTTAGAAATTTTCACACCATTGAGTGCTTCTAGGTTTTTGTCATTGAGTCAAGAAGTTAATTGAGTCTTTGTCGTATGTGAAAGACCCTATTGGGCATATCACTTCATGTCAAGAAAATTATTGTAAGTCAAAAGTGTCATCAAACTCCCTCCAAGACAAATCGGGCTAGGAATCAAACAAGTCGGCCCATGCAGTGACAAGTCGGCCTATTAGGGCTCCCAAGCAACCTATAAATAAGAAGCACTCGGCTTCATTTAAGAACACACACCAAGTTTGTTGAAGCGCAAGAGAAGAATTCCAATAGCCAACAAAAAAGGGGAAAAACAAGAGAAGGAAGAGTGAAGTACTAAAGCACTGTTTTTGGGGCAGAGTCTCTCACATGTGAAAAAGTGTAAGGGCATAAACTATTACAGCGAAGACCGAAATCTTGCAGTCATATTGGAGGTTGAATTCAGGTATCAAAAGGATCATCTAAGGAAGCCAAATCACTGAGGAAAGAGCATCTCTCCACGCGAAAGAAGAAAAAGGCATTCTTCACCATCTTTTCTCACACGCGACAAATAAGGGTTTCTGTAGAAGAGACTGAAAATTACAAACTTGAAGCAACGGTCAAAAACTTGAAGGCGAGGGCAAAATTTGAAGTTCTTCAAGCAGTTTGGCAGGTGTTGATTTTGTGAGAGAGAAGTTCATCAAAGGAATGTTTGACTTGGACTTGGAGGGCTCTTTGGCAAGAGTCTTAGCTCTTAGGTGTAAGAAGATCACAATTCTTGTGGTTTTCCTCTCAAGAGGAGAGGTTTCGGCCCTTGTTAGCAGCCTACATTTTTGTGTCCTCTTGTCTCTTTGATCTTCATAGTTTGGTAGTTGTTTGATGATAAGAACAGAATAATAATCAAGTGAAAGAAGAAGCTAATAACTAGTACAACAAGTTAAGTAAAAGAACACCACAAGCAGTTATCAAAATAAGAGAACTCAGCTAATATAGTTGCCCTAGATTTCTCAACATATCATAATGCGAGTCAGATTAACAATGAAACCATATCTAAAAGGTTAGTGAACTACTCTAATTAATGCAAAAAGAAGAAAAAAAAATAGGTTAGTGTAAAGAAAGAGAGGCTCCTCCAAGAGAGAGGAGATAGGGATGCCAAGGGGTGGGACTCCAAGCTCCCTCAAAACAAAATTAATTTATTTTATTGAAAGTACAACGGAAACCCCTTTGGGAAAAGATGAAGGTCTTACCACTTTTTAAAGAAGTGTTTTACATATGGAGATTTAAATACCCCTTTCAAATTACCACTTTGGAAAATTTTGTAATTGTTGATTTCTGGTAGCATCAAATGTGCTCTAGCCATGAAAATTGGTGGAGAGGCTAACGCACATGAGATCTCCAAAACCCAGAAATCGTTTGGAGAAATTCTACCGGGTGAGGAGATATTAAAATAATTAATATTTTTAATGGGGTCCTAAGTATAAACTTAGGAAAATTAAAATATTAATGTGTATTAATATAATTATGAGTTAGAAGGTTCCAAGAGAAGAGGATCAAGCCAGATCTAATCTTAGTCATTGATTAGGGACTTAATCTCGGTCATTGAAGACTCAACAGGAAAAGTATAAGAGGAGGCTTGTGGGTCAGTTGGAGATACACCAAATTGATCAGTCAATTCGTTTTTCTGGAGCGGGGTTTGCTGAGAGAATCGAACCAGTGATCTGTTGCAACGAGGGGCAATTCGGCAGAAGGTCAAGAATACATAGCAGAGAGGCAAACATAGTGCCAAAGAGACAGCGCAGAGCCTGGGAAGGCTGACGCAAAGGAAGTTGGGACTGACACAGAGACTAAGGAGGCTAGTGTGGGTGAAACAGAGGGCCAGAGGGCTGACGCTAAGAGCTAAGTGGCTGACGCAGAGGCTACAGTAGTTGCACAAAGGCTAGCAGAGCTAACGCAGGGCCAAGAGGCAGCACTGGGTAATTTTCGAGGGGCAGACTGAGTGCTAGTAAGCTGACACAAAGCCGAAGGAGGGTCACACAGTCTCTAGTGGGTGACGCAGTTCCAGAAGGAAGCGTGGAGCAGCTTTCGCTATCCAACTAAGGAACAGTCATCGGGGCTCATCATCCAGTTGCTAATCAGCCAAAATATGTCTCCAAAGAGAGGTACTACTACTGAGGGCATTCTCTGTTGGGTGAGCCATTTCTCGCACCCTAGTTGTATTCAGAAACTGCATAATAATAAAACCCTCATATCTACTACATCGGTTTTCCCAAATTGGGTTTTTCTGGGCACAATTGTCCAAAAATAACGGTGTCCCTTGTGTGATTGTCTCAGTTATTTCAATTGTTGATTTGTATGTGTTGAGGGTGCATTTGTGTTTATTTCGGTATTTATATTTATAAATAGCTTGTTAATGGAAAGAACAAGTAGGAGATAATAAATCAAATAATGCAGTAGGAATTTATGATGTGTTAGATTCAAAAATTTCAACAGCAATGACCTATAATTATTAAAATGAGAAAAATCTATTCCCAAATTGCAATTGGCTTTCCCAAAAAATGGTGTTCTTTCAAAAGATTTTTAATTATTCAAACCACAAGATGGAAAACACACAGAGGTTCAATTCATCAAACTTCCCAAAGTATCGAATTTCTCCAAAAGGGAAGAACCTTACGGCTAGAGAGAAAAATTAAATATTAATTGATCCTCCTTACAAAGGGTTTTTTAGCTCAAAATTCAATTATAGAATTGCTTGTGGCTTCCACCGAATTGACTTCAAAGAATTGCAATGGCTTCTCAAGAAAATGACTTTAGATCTCACGTCAAAGACTACATATGGCCTAGCGAAGATGAAAAGCTTTGCACATGCTCACTGCAAGGAGAAACAACTCCAACAAATGAAGAGGGCTTTTAAAAAAAATTGGATCTGAAATTTCCAAGCCATAAATGCTACCATTCTCCCAATTGCACTTCAAAATTTAATCTTTGATCAAACATCTAAGGAATTTTGTTCTAGATGCAAGAATATATCTCTCCAAACTTGTGGGTTAGAGATATAAGCTTCAGGAAATGCAGATAGCCTCCGAGAAAATTCGACTTTGCTTCAATATAGAAAAACATCTTCAGAAATTATGATTTGCTTGAAAAGAGAGGGCAGCTCAATGAAATTCAATTTGATCAGCTAGAACCCTAGTCATCCAAGAAAAAAAATTGATTTAGCAATAAAAGTGGCCCTCAAACCCTTGCATCTTCAAGGAGAGGGTTCAAACTTTGTTGGCAGCCAAATGAAATTCGGTGATTATTGCAAAGAATTCAAGGGTGAATTCACCAAAGAATCAACGGAAAAAATTTAAAACCCCAAGGGCTTGCGTCCTCAAAAATTTTGATGCTTGTCATGAAAACCTCAGAAGAATTTACAATGAATAAATTATCTTGAAGAGCATTCAATCTTGATCCACAAAATAGCTTCAAACGCTCTCAAGGTAATTCAATTCTCACTATAAACTGAACAAGGGTTAAGATTTTGAGCAATGAACCCTTATGGCTAAAAAGATATTTAAATTAAATTAGCTCCAATAGCAAAGATGGAGGAGGGTTTGGCCCTCAACAAATTCATTTTCTTATCCTCAAAAGGATCCCTGTAAACAAATATCAAAATAAAAACCAAACGAGAATATATACAAAAAATGAATTAAAAATATATACAAATTGCTAGATCTATATAGAAAATAATACAGGGTTAGCAGAAATATTTACAAATACTTACAAATAATTAACAATGTTATAAGCTCTTTAAATAGAAAATAAATCAATTATAGCACAATGAAATATGATTTTTTGAGGATTAATAAAATTCTCCTTTAGATGGATGGCAAAGAAAACCCCTTTTCTTTAAAAAATTGATATTATGATGAGCCTTTGGAAAAACCCCACTATGGGTTCTTCTTTGTTGTGCGCCAAGGGAATGAAGATTCAAACAAGAACTCGCTTCAAACGCTTGGCTTGATCAGATGAAGATTCCAACAAGAACTCGCTTCAAATGTTCAATATCTGATTAATACGATTTTCTACAAAAAAGTTGAAGATATTGTTAGATCTAACAGGGGTGAGTCATATAGTGAATAAAAGCTCTAGTGATTCAAGCAAGAATCCAATAGATCTAGCAAATCAATGGGTTCTTCTTTGTTGTGTGCCAAGGGGATGAAAATTCAAACAAGAACTTGCTTCAAACGCTTGGCTTGAGCAGATGAAGGTTCAAACAAGAACTCGCTTCAAATGTTCGATATCTGATTAATACAATTTTCTACACAAAAGTTGAAGATATTGTTAGATCCAACAGGGGCGAGTCACATAGTGAAAAAATCTCTAGTGATTCAAGCAAGAATCCAATAGATCTAGTAAATCAACAATGTTCTCAACCCAGATATAGGTGCAAACAAGCAACTATAAATCCAAATGGTTATCCAATTTAACAAATTTAATGCACAAGTAGAGATTTAAAGCATCATCAGAATAAATTTACCACAAGAAGCTGAAGAGATACACCCTACTCTTGCCCCCAAAGACTTTGATTTTATTAATCAGAACAATAATGTTACAAAGTTCCTGGAGCCAGACACACCATCGAAAGATGGGATAATGAGGAGCCTTCGTCTTCCTTATATAGAAAATAAAGAGATCTAAATCCCCCTCCAAGTGGAAAACGGCTAGGGTCCAAAGAAGTGCACAAATTTGAATTGATCCCGGTGAATAATAGTTAGTTGATGCATGATCTATGCCAAAATTAAATCTTGTCCCTTGATTTGGAAGATGAAATTCGAAATTGTTGATGAAGGTTTTGATCCCGATTGAAAATTTATTTTTTCCAACCTTTTTTCCTTGAAAAATGCTCTTTCACTTAACCACCAAGGTCCAAAGGTTTGATTTTCCTTAAAAAAACAATTTTTTCCTTTGATAGAGGGCCTCAAAATTATTTTCCAATTTCTTTTCTCGAAATTCCCTCATTCAATTTCACCACTTGCACCCAAAAAATCGATTTTCCTTCAAAAGTCATTTTTTCTTCATCAGAGGAATTTTTGTGGGATTTTTATACATTGGAAATGAGTCCTTCAGGTTTAATCCTCCTTGGGAATGTCCAATTTCTTCAAAAATTCGTCTTTCCACATGGAGAGAATTTTTATTTTCTCTCAATTTTAAATTTTTTACTATTTTTTGGCTAAAATTTGTTCGTTTTTTGCGAGAAAACAAAAATAAAAATAATTTGAGGGGAAAGACATAAATTCAACCCTCAAAAGGTCTCTAAACACAAAGTTGAGGTGTAGAGGTTCTAATTATGAGTACTCTACCCCCTTCAACTTTTACAAATATTTGATTTTACAATTTACATCCAAATAATTATTAAATTTCCAACCAGTTGGAAATTTTAATAATTAAGAATAGACACTTACACTTACACTTAACCAAATTTTGTGAGACTAGATTCAAGACATGATCTAGTATGATAATTATACGTAGACTCAATAACACTACGACTCACCTAAGACCTTACCATCATGCCTCGATCTAACTTTAGGGGGTGCGTGGGAGAAAAACTTTGTCAATTATTTGGGTTCGTAAACAAAAAAAATGGGCAAAGGGTAAAAAACTCCATAGAGTGAAACTATTTGCTAAGGACCAAATGCTTACCCAAATGTTTTTACATGGCATCATAGTCATACTAGAATCATTTTTACAATGGCCACGCAAGGCCGCAGAATTTGGATTGCAACTTCTAACATAAAGTGCTGAAAGATGATAATGATCTTTGGTTGCTCGATTGCTCGAACATGAAGGAATGCTTTGAAAGAAATGTGTATTGTTATAGGGTAGTTGACATATAGTAGTCAAAAGGTAGATTACTGTGTTTGTAGCCTAGGGTTAACATACTTGCGGTTGCAGGTGTGACGTGGAGGTTTAGGCACCTTGTTTGTCGCTCAAACTTCGCATTTGGTATACTCTTGCTAGCACATCATCTCTTGAGACTAGGTCGCAAGCTTTAAGGGCCTTGTTGCTCTCGTCTTTGGCTCTTTTATTCGTTCTCTACAATCAAAACAGAAGTAAACCTTGTTGCAAACCTTAATCATCAAGATTGACATATAATATAAGCCTAAAAACATTAATAAATAACACATGATAATTATAAGATTAACCACAAGTTTTTGGTTATTGTTACCACTCAAACTAGCAGGGGACATAAGGGGTATCCCTAAAGGGCAAATGCTAGGCCAACGACAACAAATGGAGACTTAGTCCACTATCACTTCGGTTAAGGCTCCCTTCTATTTACGGACTTTCACCAATGCGAGGAGACTCGGTATGTATGGAGTCACTAGCGAAGGATAAGTCAATGGATGAGTTACCCAAATAAAACCTTTCCCAAACGAGTTTCAAGGATGGAGCTTGCTTGCTTTCTAAGAAAGGTACTATGTATTCTAGGGAAAGGAAAAGAGGATTTGAGGGCTAGGTTTATGGGATAAGACCTGTGAAGGAGTTCCCCAATCTCTAAATCCTTGTTAGAATTGGTATCTGGGATGGTTCTCGAAAAATGATCTTTCAAAGGAGTGGAACCACACGGGGCCAAGTGGACCCGATCTAGGGTATGAGGAAAGTATGTAGAAACCAATGATATTCTTACCCTAGACAACATGGAGAAAAGGATCAAAGAAAGAATTTCACTCGAAGATGTTGTTTTGACTCTATAAGGTACTGGCCTTGGGGATGGCAGGACACCTTTTGATCCCAAAGCTAGGGCTTGGCTTTTCTCCCACATCCATCGATGGAATGGCTTCAAAATTGGAGGAGAGCTAGAGGAAAGGCTAGCGCAAGAGACCCTAGGAGATCAATTTTTTTGGATGGCTAGCTTGTCGAGAAATTGATGCGCTAGGTACCCCAAGTTGGCTACACCTAGAAGGAGGTGAAAGAAATGATTTTTGGTGACCACCCTTGGCAGATCAGTGCCTTAATCTTTGGGAGAATGGAGTCTATGATGAAAATGAGTAGGATTTCTTGGTTCCCAGTCAAGGAGGCCTCAAGATAACTGTAAAGTTTTCTAGATATTCTATGCTAAGAGCAATTTCACTTTTCTCACAGCAATCATACAAGTAGTTAAGCAAAATGCAGATAGAACATATAAGCAGATCTTACAGAAGACAAATCAGAAACAGGAAAAATGTGTGTTCGTTTCTGCGGTCAACAGGATGCTTCAAACAGCAAAGTCTCCTTTGGTCAGCCAGCCCAGCATGTGTCACAACAACCCTCCAACCAGTAGATGAGTCAACCCAAGTCAATTCTACAAAAGTCAACGTTGTCCTGAAAAGTCAATGCAAGGGCAGCAAGCTAAAAGTCAACGCAGCAGCAAAACGGTCAACCCTTTGACCTTGATTTTTGTGCCAGCTAGTACGGCCTTCAAAACTCGAACTTCCCACAAATTTTCAGCTTGATTGGACCAAGTGTTGACCAAAGTCAACGCTGGTCAAACTTTCTGCGAAACCCTAGCAGCAGAAAATCCGTACGGTCTGTCCTCTTCGTCCTTCTCACGTGTGGCTGAAATTCGTCCTCCAGGTAGCTCGTACTCTCTAAGATGAGAGAGGAAGATGTGAGTTGAGTTGTGTTGAAAATCTCTCCAACTTTTCCTGTATATATATCCATCAATGAAGGTGTGTGACACATATGTTGGGCATGTGAGCCTACATTACAAAACTGGCTGACCTTGCACATATAATTTATTAAGAATAATAAATTCAAAATATAAGTTCTGCTCATCGGATTAAGACTATTTTTATATGGATTTTACACCTCTCAGAAAGAGGAATCCAACAAAAATATTAGCCCCTTAATCTGAGCATCAGAACATGGAGTTTGGACCTAGTTGTCCAAATTTAACACTCCCTCTCAACTAGGGAGAACTCCATCTATTAGTGCAATCAACATCGTGAGTCATCCCGCCGAAACTTGCTTTGCTGGCTTCTTTATTTCAGAACAGAAGTGGGTCAGTCACAAAGACATCATCCCCCGACTGACATAATCAGTCTAGAGGTCCCAGACCTCACAAAATCTTGATCCCAGATCAAGTGGTTGGACCATGCCATCCTAGATAGAGAGTACGGCAATCTCTGATGCGTCCATCAGTCTTTGCTAATAGTCTCTAGCTTTTCCACACCTCATTGGCCAAATGAGAGGTACTTCCCATGAGCCCTAAACTCAATGGGTAGGATGCATACGGGGCACAGATAAATGAGTGGCGAACCAGCTCAATAATCACAAGGGTGGGGCAGAAGCATTATGAGTGCTTATAGCTCCGAGAAGCTATCCCCAAAGCCCCCAGAGCTCCCAGAGCTCATCGTCCAACAGGACCCACATCATAGGGTCTTTCCACGACACCAAGACTCTCACGGAAGGTTAGGAACTTGACCTTCCCCAGGGGCTTAGTGAGAATATCCGCGACTTGCTCATCAGTTCCTATATGATCGAGCCTTAC
>APFE031109550.1:238317-280066 GCA_000404065.3 Pinus taeda | reverse complement strand
CGTTTCGCTTCCGCGTTTCGTTTCGCTTCCCCGTTTCCCCGTTTCGTGCAACTTAGATTAAAAGTCATGTCTGCTCCGATAAAATACATGACGGTTCATGAATTCACGTCGGCTCAAATATGTGGCACAAACCACTATAAATACCTGTTATGAATATAATTCATAACAAGTAAATAAATAAAATAAATGTAAATATTAAATAATCAAATATTGATTATGTTAAATAGTCATTAAGTTAAAGTCAAAAGGCATGTCTAAAAGACATGCCTAATCATGAAAGGTCACCTGCTTGAGTATAAAAGTAGGGCCTCATTGTAACATTCGATCATCACTTATACATTTTTTATATATAATAAATTATTATTACAAATACCTCTTGTGTATTTTTATATTCAAGCCTACAAGCTATCAATTTTTATGCTTCAGTGGTATCAGAGCCATGGCACACAATATAATCCTGCGGGTCTTTGAACATTGTTCACTGCACAATGTGCCATTACATTCACATCCTGAATGCGTTGAACAATTTAGTAAACTTCAAGAAGCATTTCAGTGTTTAGAAAAATCATTTGCAAAAGTTAAAGAAGTTCAAAAGGAAAATGATCTAGATGATGATTTTGATGAAGCTTATACAGATCAAGATGACGATTCAAATATAGTTGATCTTGATGTGAATGATGATGATCTAAATCAAGATAATGATTTTGAAGAGGTTGATATAGATCAAGGTGATTATAACGTTGAAGATGAGAATGTTGCAGAAGATTCTCAAGCCGAAATTTTAGGAGGTAAGGTCGAAGATGTTGCAATTGTGGCGGAGGTCAAACAAAGTGCTAGAGATTTAGAAGAAAAAACAGCGGAAAGGGATCAAGAAGAAGAGAAACAAAGCATTGAAAATTTAGAAGACAACACTAGGAAAAGGAAGCAAAATATTGAAGAAGATGTGGGCGAAACTAGTAGGAAACAAAAACTATATATCGTTGAAGAAGAGAGACAAGTTAGAGATTCAAATGTAAGTCCAGTCATAGAGAAAATGGCGTTCATCCCGAGGGGAATTAAAAATGTCAGTAGGACATGTTTCATAAACGTAGCTTTGCAATGTTTGTTAGCCATGAATAACATAAGGGAGAGATATGTGAAGCCCGGGGATCAAATCTCAGATTCGAATTTTATCACCTACCAAATTTGTAAGCTTCTTTCTCAAAGATGTTCCATGATGGGCCCTCCTAAATTTCAATTACCAAAGCACAACCCCTCTGAGGCACCCTCTGAGCTTCAAACTAAGTTATATCCTGGTCAAGAGAAGAACCATGCTAGTGTAACTATATTGAAAATTGTTAATGGGTTAGATGAAGAAAATGAGAGATCAAAGGTGCAGGAAGGTTCAAAAATTAGGCCGCTTATGGAAGATTTTACGATAAGTTTTGAAATAAAATTAACTTGCTCCAACTACGAACTGAAATTCTCTTTTCCCATGGAAAATTAAGGAATGTTAGATGTGAATCTGACTGATGATCAAGTCTCCAGATGTCCATAGTTGAGTGGTAAGTGGCTGCAGAAGTTAGGGGGTGACGAATTCAAGTGGCTGAAATTAGAGGATCTCCTGCCATTCATAGGATCACAAGAGAAGAAAAATACAGTTTCAAAGTGCTGCAATAAATGCAAGTTAGATATCTCGATCAAGAAAGCTCCTCGTGTTCTGGTGATTGCAAGAATGGTTGTTGCATCTATCAAGGGCACTTCAAATGCTAGCAGGGGCCTAAAAGTTTTTGTGGCTAACTTACAAGATTATTCTAATGAATTAGAGAACAAATTCTCGTCTGGCTTTGATGCTGCTTCTCAACAACAGGAATTCTCAACAATGTCAGAGTGTGCTAAGATATTGTCTCAGTTTAACAAAGGGACAAGTGTCGTGTAGCGGTATGTAGCTTCACACCCGATGTTTATTGATGTCGATATGATGAACGCAAATGCAAAGATGGTTCTTGGAGATTAGAGCATACAGTTAGGCCCCAATAATGTGGCACATGGCCTTTCAACGTTGTACAAAGAAATCATAGAAATTGTCCGAAAGGAAGCTGCAACTATTATGGATGTCTTTATTTCTCCAGATGCAGTTATGTCGATCCTTGTGCAGTGAGTTTTGGATATGTTTTTACCAAAACCCTAACTTGCAAACCCACCAATTATGGATGAAGGTGGCCTTTTTTTGTATCTTATAATTCTGGCAGTGACAAATGAAAAGCATCATCCATTGTCCGTAGACACTGACGTATCGATGTGCCAAACATTTCTGCTCTGCCTGCCTCGACAGGTTCTGCAAATCATTCCCTTGTTCCGCCAAACCGCATGTCTCACCAGCCAATCCACCATCCAATCTGTGACCCATGTGTTACAAAAAAAAATTAACTCCCACTACCGACAATCCCTACCCGCCGTTAAGGACCACTGCCACAATTCGGATGCTTCGCGAAGACATGGTTTCCACCTACTCGTGCTTACCGAAAACCCACTGTGCCTGCTCAACCGCCAACCCACCTACACGCTATTGCAGTTTCTTGCATGTTACGTCATGCCTTCGGGTGATACGTCACACCCTTTGGAACGAGGGTATGTAAATATACGTATCACACACCTACTTAACAATGTTGATATATATATATATATATATATATTATATATAATATATATTAGTTCAATATAGCATCGGGACTATATTATATAATACAGATTTAATTAATTAATTTATATAAGATAATTAATTTAATTAATTTTGATTATATAATTTAATTAAAAAAAGGGGGGATTATTAAAAATATATATATATATATAGAAATAAATTAAATAAAATTTAGAGTTACAGAAAAAAATAAAAATAAAAAATTCGAAACGTGGACTCAAATCAGAGTTACCAGCTAATCATAGAAGATGAGCTACCAATGACGCAATCAAATGACAATGGAGATCAGTCTCATCATGATGGAAGGAGTGACAAAGATCATCATAGTCTCAGTATGATCTCATGATCCTATCTGAATTATGATCCCAGTCTTGAAGATCATGATCTTAATGAAGACGAGATCTCAGTGACATGATGAAGAGGTAGTAATGAAGATCTGAATGATGCAGCAGTGATGGCTTCAATGATGCAGTAATCATGATGATATCAACAATGTTTGAGAAAGAGGATTGATGTCCTGGTCTTGGAGAGGCCAATGTGTCAAGGGTCATGGTCTTGGTATTCGTCAATTGGAATCTCTATAAGAAGAATTTTGTGTGGGTTTTCCTCTACAAGAGGGAGAGGTTTTGGCCCTGGCAGAAAGCCAAATATTATGTGTTGTTGTCTCTTTTGTTTTTGGTAGCAGTTTGATGAACTAAACACACACTAATAATGTAAAGAAACATCAAGCTACGATAAACTGTATAAATACTTCACAAATTGTTATCATGACAAGAAGAATCACTCTAATTTCTGAATGCCCTGGATTCTTCAACATGGTATCAAAACGTTAGGTTCAGCAGTCAAAGAAAGGGCAGAAAAGAGACATGCAAGGATCATGTTTCAAGCATCAGAGCAATCTCAAGGATGTCAATATCTACATTAAAGAATCATTTTGATCAAACACTAGATCATGGAAACAACTTACAACAACAATCTACAAACAGCAAGGGTTTTTGATGTCAACAGTGTTCAGATCTCAAGGTACATGACAACAGTCTTAGTGCCTCCTACAGATTCATCTACATCATCCCAGTGATAGACACTATTCCAGATTGAATCCTTCTCTATAAAGAACACATTCTTAAAATATCAGATTCTCAGAAATAGGAGTCTATATGGACAGTACTCAAATAAGAAGTTGTACTAACTAATGGATCTCTATACATCACGGCAAGCAATTTCAATTTGATGTTGCATACTTCAAGGTTTTTTATGCAGCCCAATTATATCAACAGTTTGTTGGATATATAATCAAGATAGCTCGAAGGCAAAGAAGGCAATCCTCCTAACAAGGATATCAGTCGGAGGAAGCATCAATACATCTGCTCCAACCACTGCCAACATGATCAAGGTGAAGATTTCATCTTCACATCTCAAGTAAGTACTTTCATTAATCATTTTTCTTTGAAATGACTTTATGAATGCAAGGAGATCTATAGATAGATGGGTCATCAAAAGTCCTTGCATAGAATAAGAAGGATTGACAGAATCCTTATGGAGAAGAGAAGTCAATGAACAGGTCTCCTTTGAATTCATGAGAAGGAACTCTTAAAAGTCATCTCATCTCTATGTAGCAAGAAATGAGACAGATAAGAAATATATAAAATGCTAGAAGAGGTTATCTCTGAAATGCAGTAAAGAAGGAATATCATCATGAGATCTCATTTGGGAGATCTGAGAAAGATGATAAGAAAATAATCATCTATGTTCTTAATAAGCAAGATGACAAGTGTCCTTGGGATATGGAAATTTCCTCGTGCAACAATTTGTGGTCTCTATGCCAGATAGAGAAAGACAAGTTGAAAGGACTCAAATATGTGCAGAAAGGAAAGGGAAGGTTGACAAGACAGAATAGTACTATGGAAAGATTATGGAGAGAAACTCATATCGCTAGAAGGGTGGAGGAAGCTGAAGAAAAGGACCAAGGAAAGAGGGAATAGCAGATCTCTACTATGAATGAGATGATATCTCTCTCACAAAAGGGTCCCATCATTAGTCCTTGCAGATATGACCATGATAATAAGATGCATCGTGGCATCATGGAAGCATTAGAAAAAAGAGCTCGTGATATCACCATGAGAAACATGGAGGACATAGCTCTTGGGAATCTCATTAGATATTAAAGGAAAGGAAGAAGTCATCCAGGTCAAAGGAAACATTTGCCAGATGGGGATACACAAGATCCTGTAGATAGAAACCTCAGCGGAGGATCCCCTAGTCTAGGAAGGCAGCTAGTGTTTCATTAGGAAATCCAACTTATGGAATTCATGAGATGATGGACTGATGACTTGAGAAATGAAGTTGATCAAGGGATTGAAGATCTTTTCAATCAAGAAAGATGTTGGAAGAAGCCTAAAGGAAAACTGAGGTATGTATACTTGTATTTGTATTTAATATTGTAATGTCATGACATATGGTTGCAAGTAACATGGATCGAGCATGATCAAGAGAAAAAGGATCTCCTCCTCTGAAATGTTGCAGGAAGGCATAAGTCACACTAGATGAAATCAACATAATATGTCCTCATATGAAGTATGAGGTGGTTAAATACAATTGAAGAACTCTAATTGAATTGGAAGAGATCGTGAAATATGCAACCATGATGAAGGTAATCAACATCCAAAGGAACACGAAGATTTGACTAGGAAATCTCTCGGAAAGACATGAAGACTTTGATGGAAGTCTGAAAAGTTGAAGACCCTTAACAACCAATACCTTTGGGAGACGTTTCAACATGTATGCAGGGTGTTGATACCTCCAAGAAGATGTCACTAGAAAAGGCCATCACCAAAAAGATAATATGTGATTTGTTTTTGGTGTCTGACCTCTTGGAGAAGTCTGGGTATGTGTGCAAGGCCTTGGTAAGTAGAGTTGTGAAGAATGTCACAACTACGTACCTTGTGATCTAGAGCAATCACTGTTGAAGAAAAGGGTGAAGATAGATGGCCCTATGAAGGAAGCCTCAAATGTAAAGCCAAGGAGGATACTTTCCAAGAAAGAAGGAATGACATGATGGAGGAAAGTGATGGATGGATGAACCCTACATGTAAAGAAATTGATGACATCGAAGTCTTGGATCGTCAGTCAACTAGAAGACACTATAAAGTATTGATGATGGAGTCCCTGGGTAAGAGGGAGCTCTGGGAGGTTCCTATGAGTAAAGGAACTCAAGTAAGTTTCTGAGTGAAAAGAAACTTGGAACTCATCCTAGTTGAGAGGGAGAGTTAGACAAAGCATTCTTGTCTTAAATTTGGAAGAAAGAATGGAGGATTGTGTAATCATCTGGCATCTGACACTCTTTGAGGATGTGGTGTGCAAGAGGACTGATATTCTTGAGGGTTGGGAACCCAAGATGAGAATAGTCCTAGTAGGGCATACTCGAAGAACACTCGGGTGTGTATGATGCTAAGAGAGACAATGATGATGTGTGTCTGTCAGCCATTGGTCTCGCCAACATTGTGTGCTTAGATCTAAGTGAGAGATAGAGTTGTTAGCCAAGGCCTTGCTATATGAAACAATGTTGGTTGAAATGATGCTATAACAGATGGATTGCAAATCCGATTCTTCTTATGAGAAATTCTTCAAATTGAGAATGACCAAGTACCAATATGAATACCTCCCTAGTTAAGAGGGAGTGTTAAAGAAAGTGTAACTAAGTTCGGTCTTCATAATGACATGATCTCTGTAAATTATGTAATAAAGGGAAATAAATTATTTTTGTAGCAACCCTTCACGACCAAGAACAATCCTCCGAAAGCATGCACAAGAAGTTTGCAAGTAAAACAATAAGGAGATCTTCACATCAGCTCCAAAATGAATTAAAATACATAATTAAAAGTCATGTCTGCTCCGATAAAAGACATGACGGTTCATGAATTCACGTCAGCTCAAATATGTGGCACAAACCACTATAAATACCCGTTTAGAGTCACCGCAAAAAGCACAAGAAGACTTCACATTTCCTTTGAATTCTCGCATGGATGAAGGAGTAGATCCGCACCACAGAGAGGCATCTATTTAGGGTTTGACTGCTACCTCGGATAGGTATAAGGAGGAGAAGAACTCGGGCTAGTCTCATGGCAACACGTATGATCTCAGATCTAAGGAATGCATGATAAGCGGACGCAAGGAATTTTGTTCTAGTATCATTCTCGACATACCTGTGAATTAAAGGTGCAGTCAAGCTAAATCTCGGATGGATGGACCAGAAGAGACTTCGGATGAGGGCGCAGTATTGGTATGAGTTAAGGGCTAAATTCATTCTCGACATAGTCATAATTCTTGTGATGACAATCTTGGTGTTCAAGTGAATGCAGTCTTACTGCCTTGGCACATTTAGTCTCACAGTATACAGATCTTCCTCCTAGCAATCTTGATATGTATCTCAGTGATATCACAACAGCACTGCTAATAGTCTCGACATATATATAAGTGTATTTGTGCTCCTACTACGTCGCATACCCTCAATAGATCTCAAGTGCAATGGTGAACTTGGTTACAATATTGGTGAAAGTAAAGTCACAGTCCTGATCTCATTGACCATCACAATCTCGGTGCAATGAGAGGGAGCAGTATCACAGTCTCTTCATAACAAGAAGGAACAAAACCATAGCCTCTGAATAATAAGAAGAAGTAGTGACAAGCTAGATAAGTCTCATCATGATGGAAGGAGTGATAAAGATCATTACAGTCTCAGTATGATCTCATGATCCTATCTCAGTTATGATCCCAGTCTTGAAGATCATGATCTCAATGAAGACAAGATATCTCAGTGACATGATGAAGAGGCAATAAAGAAGATCTGTGTGATGCAGCAGTGATGGCTTCAATGATGCAGTAATCATGATGATCTCAGCAGTGTTCGAGAAAGAGGATTGATGTCTTGGTCTTGGAGAGGCAGAGGTTGTAATTTTTAAGTTTAACTTAGAAATTTTCCTGGACTATTTGGTTTATTTCTCCTACTTGTTTAATAATTGAACAAGTTATTTAACCATATAAATACTAAAATAAACACAATGCAGTCACAACCATCTACAGATCATCACCTGAAAGAAATAGACGAACACACAAGGGACACCATTATTTTTGAACAAACGTCCCCTGAAAAACTCAACTTGGGAAAAACGGTGTAGCAGTTTTGAGGGTTTTATTATTAAGCATCTTTTCTTGAGTACAACTAGGTGCCAAATTGGCTCACCCGACAAAGAAATCAATCTGGCAGTAATACCTCGCTTCAGAAGCAGATATTCTGAAATTCTGCTCCACGAAACTCTCTCCAACACCTCTTTGAGGCACTGCGTCAGCCCACCTAGCCTCTGCATCAACTGAAACCCTCTGTGTTAGCCCTCTAATGCTCTACGCAGGCTCTCTGGCCCTCTGCGTCACCTCAGCAGCCTCTGCGTCACTCATGCAGGCCCTCTAGCCCTCTGCACAGTCACTCTGGCCCTCTGCATGGCTCCTGTTGGCTCTGTGTCTGCCTCTCTGCCTCTGAACTGGTCTTTCGGCACTATCTCTGACTTTGCGCTCATCTTCCGACACTATCTCTGCCTCTCTACTATGTACTCATTGCCCCTCACTACAACTCTGATCACTGGTTCAATTTCTCTTAGCAAACCCCGCTCTAGAAAATCGAACTGACTAATCAATCTGGTGTATCTCCAACTAACCCTCAAGCCTCCTCTTATACTTTTTCTACTGAGTCTTCAACGGCCGAGCTTACATCCCTAATCAACAGCGTACATTAGATTCATGTCATTTAAAACCTTCTAACCCAATTTTATATACCCATTAATATTTTTATTTTCCTAAGTTTAGACATAGGAACCCATTAAAAATATTAATTATTTTAATATCTTCTTCACCGAGTAGAATTTCCCCAAACCATTTCTGGGTCTTCGAGATCTCATGTGCTTTAGCCTCTCCACCAATTTTCATGGCTAGATCACATATGATGCTACCCCAAATCAACACTCCCTCATAGTGAGGAATGTGCTCTAGTAATACTCCACCACTGAGTATCACCCTGATCATCTGCCACTGGTACTTGTGTTGATGTTTGGCCTTGCTGCCCAACATCCTCTACACTGTTGCGTCCTGCACTGCTACCCATGGCTCTACCACTGCCACTGCTACATCTGTACGGCAGTTCCCTTTGCGTCTATGTTGCTGCTAGTCCTTTCTCCCAACACTGCATCTGCACTGTAGCCCTTTTTCATCATGTTGTATCGTGCTGCCCATAGCACTACTACTCCTACTGATGCACTGCAACTCATTTACTGAGACGATGGTAACTGATCTACCCAACTACTGATATCCTTGTCAGGCTAGAAACCCTCCTGATGCTAAAGCTCTCTTTGCTGCTATCAAGTGCTCCCTCTGCTGCCTCTACGCTGTTGCAACAAACCTTGTGCCTCTCGCACCACTGCAAACATCTTTGTGCCTTCCTACACTGCTGCAACCTCCTCTGTGCCTCTCACACTACTGCAACCCTCTCTGTGCTGCCAAGGACTACTGCACTCTAGCATTCTTTGCCGCTCCATCCGCATCCACTTCTACCGACTTCCGCCATCCTACTACTGTCACTTCGAGGCTCCTGTAACCGAATATAATCCAAGAGTTTGGGTACCTCAAGGATCTTGCCCCTCATCTCCTGTAGTCCTACTGACTACAGCTCGATGTCACCCCACCTCTTCTCTAGAGGTACATGAGCACTCATGGCACAATCGCCATCATCCTCTACCTCCTTCTCTGCCTCTCCCTTATTCTTCTTCCTCGAACACTAGGTTGCATAATGACCCAGCTCCCCACAGTTGATGCACTATCTTGCAGAGGTCCTTTTTCTTCCTCTTCCCTTGCTACCCTGGAGATGCCAGAGCCACATCCTCTTCCTCCTCTTTCTTGACCCGGGCTCCTTGCCACTACTTCCCGCCTTGGTCAGCCGTCTGATCTCTTCTTGGCGAAAAGTTGCCCACAGTTCTACCCAATCTGGAAGATTCGCTCTGCCCAAAATGCTTTGGACGAATGTCTCCCACTCCTCGGAGACTACGTTCAGGGCGGTACTCACCATTAACTCCTGATTCAGCGTGGCCCCTATGGAAGTCAGTTGGTACCGAATCTCGTACAGCCTGTTGAGGAAGTGATCTATTTGCTCCCCCTTTTGCATCTGATACGACCGCAGCTGATTCTCCAGTAGCATCTTACTCTGGACGTAAGTGCCCTGATACAACGTCGTCAAGGTGTCCGACATCTCCTTTGTTGTATTCTACTCGGCAATATGTTGAACTACATGATCCTTGACCCCATCAAGGATTATGCACTTTGCCTTGGCCATTGCATGCTCATACTTTTCATTATCAACTGGGTCGACTGGGATAGCCACGGTTCTCAAGGCGGAGGCCTTGATGTGATGTCTATCCAGAACAAATAAGATCATGGCCTTCCAGATGACAAAGTTGGATGCTCCGTCCAACCTATCCTGATCCCTCAATCCGTTCATTTCCATCTTTTCTCTTTTTTTTCGACTCCTCTGAGTCTCTACTTCCTTCCTCGAAGTTCTCTCTTCAACTCCCTCTGAGTCTCTACTTCCCTCCTAGAAGTTCTCTTCTAGATTCCCTCTGAGTCTCGATTTCCCTCCAAGAAATCCTTCTGCCAACAATGGAATCAGACATCTCCGATCTCCTTTACTCCTGCAACACTAATATGGATTTCTTGGCTAGAAAACTGCCTAGGTAGCAACTCCCTCTACCTTGGTTCTGTCCTGTTAGGTACTATTCTGCCTCGAAAGCAACAGCACCCCACCAACTTCACACTCCACAATCTGCCCACAACTTCCTATGCCCCAGCAACTGAAGAACTGAGCCTCTAGGCTCTACGCAATCCCAGCAGTGGTTGAATCGCTCCACTAGCCAACTACGTCACTCCAACCTGGCTGAGCAGGATGACGTGGCTCTTCGTGAGCCTCTTCTATGTTGGCCCTTTCTCTGGCTCGAACTGATGACGCAAGCCCTCTGCGTCACTTCTTATTTGTTGCTTTCTTCTTAGGAACAACTTCTGTCACTCGAGACAGTTGTTTCTGCTGCAAATTTTTTATTTAGCTGGTGCCATCAGCTCTCCTGTGATATGCAACGCTCTGATACCATGTTGTAATTTTTAAGTCTAACCCGTTAGAAATTTTCCTGCACTATCTAGTTTATTTCTCTTGCTTGTTTAATTACTGAACAAGTTATTTAACCATATAAATATTGAAATAAACACAATGCAGTCTCAACCATCTACAGATCATCAATTGAAAGAAATAGACAAACACACAAGGGACACAGTTATTTTTGGACAAACGTCCCCGGAAAAACCCAACTTGGGAAAACCAGTGCAGTTGTTCTAAGGGTTTTATTATTAAGCAACTTTTCTTGAGTACAACTAGGTGCCAAACTAGCCCACCCGACAGAGAAATAAATCTGGTAGTAATTCTTCTCTTCAGAAGCAGATATTATGAAAGTCTGCTCCACGAACTCTCTCCAATGCCTTTTTGAGGCACTGCATCAGCCCACCTGGCCTCTGCGTCAACCTGAAACCCTTTCCATCGGCCCTCTGATGCTCTGTGCAGGCTCTTTGCCCCTCGGTGTCACTTCTGCAGCCTCTATGTCACTCACGCAGGCCCTCTATGTCACTCACGCAGGCCCTCTAGTCCTCTGTTCAGTCACTCTGGCCCTCTACGTGGCTCCTGTTGGCTCTACGTCTCTGCCTCTCTGCCTTTGTGTTGGTCTTCTAGCTCTATCTCTACCTCTCTACTGTGTACTCGCTGCCCCTCACTGCAACTCTAATCACTGGTTTGATTTCTCTTAGAAAACCCTGCTCTAAAAAACTGATCAGTCTGGTGTATCTCCAACTAACCCTCAAGCCTCCTCTTATACTTTTTCTGTTGAGTCTTCACTGGCCGCAATTACATCTCTAATCAATGGCTAAGATTAGATTTGGCTTGATCCATGTCATTTAGAACCTTCTAACCCATTTTTATATTAATACCCATTAATATTTTCACTTTCCTAGGTATAGACTTAGAAACCCATTAAAAATATTAACTATTTTAATATCTCCTTCATCGGGTAGAATTTCCCCAAACCATTTCGAGGTCTTGGAGATCTCATGTGCTTTAGCCTCTCCACCAATTTTCATGGCTAAAGCACATCCAATGCTAGCCCAAATCAATAGTAGAATGTGTCAAGGGTCATGGTCTTGGTATTCGTCAATTGGAATCTCTATAAGAAGAATTTTGGCTTTTCCTCTCCAAGGGGGAGAGGTTTTGGCCCTGGCAGAAAGCTAAATATTATGTCTTCCTGTCTCTTTTGTTTTTGGTGGCAGTTTGATGAAGTAAACACACACACTAATAATGTAAAGAAACATCAAGCTAAGATAAACTGTATAAATACTTCACAAATTACTATCATGACAAGAAGAATCACTCTAATTTCTGAATGCCCTAGATTCTTCAACACTCCTATCGCATATGAGCAAGATTAGTGGTTCATCTTCTCCTATTGATGCCCCAACATACATCCTACCCATGTAGTTCCAGACCCATGGGAAGTACCTCTCATCTGGCCAATGAGTTGGGAAACGTGGATAGGATCCATAGCACTACCGATGTATGCATCGTGTACTGTTGTACTCCCTATGTATAGGATGCATGGTGTTCAACAACTTGATCTGGGATCAAGACTGACATTTGGGTTTTCCTCTCCAAGGGGGAGAGGTTTTCGCCCTGGCAAAAAGCTAAATATTATGTGTTCTTGTCTCTTTTGTTTTTGGTAGCATCTGGATGAGGTGAACACACACACTAATAATGTAAAGAAACATCAAGCTAAGATAAATTGTATAAATACTTCACAAATTGTTATCATGGCAAGAAGAATAACTCTAATTTC
This sequence comes from Pinus taeda, assembly GCA_000404065.3. Taxonomy (NCBI): domain Eukaryota; kingdom Viridiplantae; phylum Streptophyta; class Pinopsida; order Pinales; family Pinaceae; genus Pinus; species Pinus taeda. Next base: position 267,424 of record APFE031109550.1, on the reverse strand, counting down.
TAAATGCCCTATATTCTTCAACACTCCTATCGCACATGAGCAAGATGAGTGGTTCACCCTCTCCTATTGATGCCCCAACATACATCCTACCCATGTAGTTCGAGACCCATGGGAAGTACCTCTCATCTGGCCAATGAGTTAGGAAACGTGGATAGGATCCATAGCACTACCAATGCATGCATCGTGTACTGTCGTACTCCCTATGTGTAGGATGCATGGTATTCAACAACTTGATCTGGGATCAAGACAGACATTTGTCAATGGAGAGTGGTAAGGTCTTGTGACTCACTCTCGATCGATTCTTCTTCATTATTCATATCATTGTTCAACATAGCAGAGATGAGATGAGACACAGAGATGGTACATGACGATAGGATGGCATGATGATCGATGATTGGCATGTGGAATTCTCCCTAATTGAGAGGGAGTGTTAAAATTTGCAACTAGGGCCAAATTACACCTTGCGACAACTCATTTGTGACGCTGATGATTGCATTAAATTCCTCTTTTTGAGAGGACCAAAATTGATATAAAAATCATCTCATTTGGACAAGCAAAAGTCTGATTTTGAACTTATGCCCACAAATGAGCAAATTGTCAAGGTCTGCCACATCATCATGTAGGCTCAGAAAGCCTAATGGATGTGTCACTTCGCCCTCAAAGAGTTGTATAAATACAAGTGACCATTCTCCTCATTTGGCATCACCATCACTCACACATTCTCTCTCCTTCTCTCATTGGTTCGTACAACATTGGGCATTCTCTCTCTCTCACATGTGTGGATCAAAGAGGACGAATTTCAGAGCTAAATTGTAGGGCTGAAAATATCAGAAAATTATGGAGTTTGACCAACGTTGACCAGCGTTGACTTTGACCTTCCAAGGAGAGTTTGACTTTGGTCTTTTGGGAGATTATCTGTTTGGGCAGGCCGTGTCTTTTGGCATGGTAACCGAGGTGATCTGAGCACTTTGACCACAGACCAAATTGCAGGTTTACCGCAGATTTTAGGACAGCAATTCGACCAAGTTTGACCATGGACTTTATCATTGTTTTGGGTTCACTATGACCTCCTGATTAGGCCGAGTTTGACTGGGGAAAACCAAGCTGTTTCGAGGACATCCTATTGTTGCTTTGACCATCTTTGACTTCCTGGTTACGGCTGATTTGTCTGCAGATGAATGCAGATTTTGATAGGATTGTTTTGACTTTGAATTTGGCAAGTCAATTTGACTTTTGTACTCTCTCTTTGTTGGACATTTGATATAACAATAAAAAGATTTGATCAAAGGGTTTTCCCCATCTTGGGGTTTTTCCCCTGGCATCCACCAAATCTGGTGTTCTCCTGTCCTGGCTTGTCTTCTGCATATTGTTTTAGGTTCTATCTACTTTTACTGTCAGTGTGATTAATGGTTAATGTGATTGTTATTGGAAATCTAATTTCGAAGTTTCATTGGGTTGCTAAAGGAACATTGAAGTAGTTGTGCTAAGCATAGAACATACCATTGTTAACTAAAATTAGTTGTCCCCTATGAGAAGGACACAACACTGAATGATAATAAATTCATATCCTCCAGCAAGATCACACAATGTATCGTTCAAATCATCAAATGTCTAGGATGTGAGCTTGTGGCCTATGTTCTACAAAGGATGAACAAAGGACAAGGAAGTTTCTTATAACTTGCATGTTTCTTGAAACCTGAAATGCTAGCTATTTTCTAAAAAAATATTTGATGATGCTATGCAATTGATTGTGTCAGATCCATTTTGATGAAGACGATGCTTCTTGCCTGAGCTCTGATAAATACAATGGATATAATAATTAATTAGTTAATCAATAGGTGTGAATTCAATAGCATTGGAAGTTGGGAGCTAGAAGTTTTTGGCAATAAAATGTTAAAACTAGCCGCCTTCATAAACAATCTATACATCTGCATTGTCTCTCACCCTATGTCAATTGGTTCACCTGACTAGAACCTTGAGGTTTGGAATTCCACGAACATAAAAAAAAATCCATGAGATTCAATTTGATTCGTTGAGATTCAGTTTAATAGAGTGCATCCCACAACACGTATTTTGATCACAAAATTGTCGTCAAAATTAATTAATATTATTTGGTGACAGTGTCAATAGGTTTCATCATCAAGATCTCGTTATCAGACCTGTAATTCCTATGCGAATTTCACGGAGAGTTTTGTAAAAGGAAGTGTATGAATTTCGTTGTTTCATGCGCTAGTGAAAAGTGTCTATAACCCTCGGTGAACAGGTTCACACAAATCGATTTGGGTTATGGGCCAAGTCACATGCAAGTTAAGGATTCATGTTACACGTTACATTCTAAATTCTCACATAAATTTATAATATATATTATAAATTAACAAATTTCCTGTGTATATATATATAAATTATTGTATCTTATATTTATAAAAAATTAAAAATTTATTATTCAATATACAATATATAATTATAAATAGATGTAATGATAAATTAGTATATAATTTATATATAATTATATATATATTATATATTTGAAAATTTGAATCATGTATATGGACGAATTTTAATGGCGAACCTTATCTGAGCCTCATCGCCAATTCGAATCCAATTCAACTTTCATTGTTGTCAAACTCGAATTCAAACCTGAACCATGTGACATTGCTCTCACCATCTTTAAAGACAAAAAGAAATTAATATAAAATTTATATAAAATTACAGATATTTTTATATATTTTGAAGATTTGAATTATGTATATGGACGAATTTAATGGTGAACCTTATCCAGGCCTCATCGCCAAATTTGAATTCCAATCAAACTTCATTGTTGTCTTACTCGAATTCGAACCCGAACAATGTGCCATTGCTCTCACCATCTTAAAGACTAAAAGATCCCTAAGCATACCAATGATAGACAAGAGATAATATTCCTCTGTAGATTTGGGGGCTGACCCCCAAGTACCACAATGATCTGCAACCCAGCTTTGTACTTAATCTGAATGTTACATAACCATGTTTGAGGTATTATCTTATAACCTGGTCATGCACCCATGGATTTTGTAATGTTTACATTCTGGATTCTATGTTTTAGTACTTTTCGACCAAGGGATATTTGTTAGGCTAATGGATGTTATGGTTTCTACACCCATGCAATCCTAGTTTTTTCTAGTGCCCCCCATGGCAGTTGTATTTACAGCCAGCTATTTTTGTACAAAATTTCCAATGTACACTCACTGTTCATATTTATAGTAAAAAAAGAAGTATTTTATTTAAAACAAATTGTTCTAGACATCTCTTATCTACAAACTAAAGCATGTTGTTTGAAACTTGAAAGAGGCACCTGTATCTCCTTTGATTTCATAATAGAATAGTTATCATGATGACGCAGTCCTCTATTAGACATTCAAGGGAGAGTAGTCTGCATACCTGAAACTGCAGTTTGTAAAGGTGGTTGTCTAAACCAGAACATAGCATAAAAGGTATCGCTCCGGAGATAGATTTACCCTCACATGGCCCATAGATCTATCCGCATAGTATTCTCGTAGTGGAATAGTAATCAAGATGAAGAGAATGTCTATTATAGGTTCAAAGGAGATAAGATAGGATAATTATATTAATGTCCGACTAATGACCACAAAAGTAGGCCAACGGGAGTGAAGAGGACAACCAGTATGAATACAATGTGGGGGTGCATGTGCAACTCCTAGGGATGCGGAAAATAATATAAAGAAAGAAACGTACACAACTATAATATCAAAACAAATGTATAAAACCATGACAAAGGTACCGTGTTACAAAACACTGAGTGAGTTTGGACAACTCAAGAGCCTGTCAAGAAAGAGAGAGAGAGAGTTTGGACAACTCATGAACCTGCCAAAAGAGAGTGAGTTTGAACTTTGGACAACTCAAGAACCTGCTGGAGAGAGAGAGAGAGAAAGAGAGAGAGAGAGAGAGCGGGCCCTCAACCAGAAGCTGGCATAAAGTAAATCTTTCCTGTGATAGATTTATCCTCATGTGGCCCATGTGATGTGATAGATGTATTATTTAGAACTTTGGAAAACCTTAACAGGGTATAGATTTTATATCAAGTAATAATTTCCAAAACTTGTTCTGGCATATATTTTCCTTATTCCCTTTGTCTCTGGATTGAAATTTTAACTTCTACATAATAGAGCATTGGCAAAACCTGGCAGGGTTTAACAAGGTCTACATACTCCCATGTTATGGTTTCAGATGTCGGCCCTAATGAGGCCTTCATATGTATATAAAATATTCAAGGGTTTGACAAACTAAATGAATTTTTAGATTACATGCAATTTAGGGTTTTGAGGGGATAAATTTTCATCAATTCATTTATTTAATATGCACGTATAGCCTTCTTTCCTAACTTTCAGTCACAAAGAAGCCGTCAAGCTCATAGCAAGTTCATCCCAATAGATTAAGTGTGAAAAAAACTACACAGTAGCAAAAGAAACAAAACTGGATGTTTGGTATTTATAATTCAATTCTAGGCTAGATCTCTGTGGAACGTTATTAGGGTCTCCAAGGATGAGAATATCATTGAAAAAATGAAGGCGAGTTAAGGTAACCCCTTTTTAATGTTAATTCTCCTACAAAACTAGCATCCGGATTCCTCCAAAGCACTAACCTAGCATATTATGGATCTATTGAATGAACGCACATCCAGGTTCTTAAGATTAATTAGTAGAAGCAAAAACTTAACCAATCTCACAAAAAAACGACACAATAGATTCTACCCAATCAAACTGAACCATCATTAAAATATTCAGAAGCTACTTGGACTCCCATCCTGGGATAATGGCACAACGAAGAAAATACATGTACAACAACTGGATCTGATCAAACTGATCAAACCATCCTTGGCAGATCTACATCTCCTTGCTGCCCCCTTCTTCGAACTTAACACACTATAGTATTACGGTTTACCCTCCTCACTGAGATGCCTCTCTCAATCTTGTGTTGCTGTATGGTGTGTCTTCTCCCTCTCCTTAGCCTTGCTTTTATAGCTTTTCATTAAGCTAAATTCCTAACCCGAATCTCGAAAGTGATTGACAGTCGAGATTAGATCTTCCCTCACTTGAGATCAACAGCTGAGATTAAAGCATAGTTACTAAAATAAGTACTTTACCTTTTCTAATGTTTTTTAAGCTCAATTAGAAAATATAATAATTATGTGCTTTTCCTAAAGTTAAAACTTAGGCTAAGTTACAAATGCAACTTGCTCACATTAGAGCAAGTGTCTAAGTAGACTTTGGGCGACTTCTGCATGCCTAGACACTTAGGCTTGTGCAGAAGTACCTGCACAAGCTACAAACATCAACATTTTAAATATGCTTGATATTAATAAGAGAATTGAAGAAAGTTAAAATGAAGGCAGAAGCGGTAGACACAGTGGACTCATATCCTCTTCCTTAGAGTTACTAAAGCTGCAATACTTTGGCATCTTTAATACCATGATCCTCTATGACAACTAGGGGGGGATTCGATTGTTGAGGAATCTCGTATTCGATAATTGCTCCAGCAGATCGACATCAGATACTACCTTATCTGGGATATGGTAAGTCGATGAGCGAGGAGGCTCCATCACATTAAGACTGATGTACAAATCGCAAACATTTTGTCAAAGCCACGGGGAAAGGTCAAATCTGTGACTTTCCCAAACGACTTGGAGTCATTGAGGGACCTTCTTATAAGGGTCTTGCATGTTGCATGCATTGAGCTCTGGGAGCTCTGGGGGGCTAGGGGTACTTACTGGAGCGACATACGACCACAGGGCGACTCACCCTCCCCTTGTGGTGCACTATGTACAAGGTGAAAGGTTCAATCTTCCCCTGTGATACCCCGTAGCAACTTTGGACTCCTGTGGTGACTATTGGACAGGATGATTCGTTCTCCTGTGGGACAGGATGATTAGTTCTCCTGTCGAGGCATCCTACCCATGCAGTCTGGGACTCATGGGAAGTACCCCTCATCTGATCAATGAGTAGGGAAATGTGGTTAGGGACCATTAGTAGTACTATCGATGGACGCATCGTTGTATCTATCGTACTCCCTATGCTAGGATGACCTCCATTGATCTGGGATCAGTATGAGTGGTTTGAGACACTCTCTTGTGATATTGATCTGGGATCAATGACATTGACTTCGGGCCAATAAGAGTGGTATGACACACTCTCCTCATATGAAACTGACTTCGGGTCAGTAGAGAATGGTATGAGACATTCTCGATCAATTCTTCTTCTTCATGGTTCAGCATAGCAGAGTAGAACAGAAAAGAGCAGTGCAAGGCACTAATGCTAGAAATAGTACAGTCGGACATATGGATCAGCAGATGGAGTTCTCCCTAGTTGAGAGGGAGTGTTAACATTGGTAACTAGGGCCAAACTCCATGTGGGTCATATATTAATGGTAGCTGATATTTTTCTTGGATCCCTCTCATCAAGAGGTGTAGGATTAATCTAAAGATCATCTGATTCCGATAAGTATTCATGAAGATATGAATTTATTTGTGTTATGAGACAATTCGTCAAGGTCGGCCAGCAACCAAATAAACCGCACAAGTGCTCAACATTTTAGTATAAAAGGAGATGAGGTGAGAGTCATTTCACACGCACTCATCTCTCTTGATCTCTCCTCTCCACTTGTTTGGGTTGTCCTCTCTCAAGGAGGACGTAGTGGAAAGGGTCTTCTAAGAGAGCCCTAGACACAGTCAACTAAAGAGCCCTAGCCGCAGTCTTATGAGGAGATCTATTCGCAGGTAAGAGGAGACCTATACGCAGCTCAAAGAAACCCCTATACGCTGTCAAGAGGGAGTCATATTCGCAGCTCAAGGAGGAAACCTAGCCACTGTCCAAATAGGGAGATCTAGCCACAGTGAAGGAGGCCTATACACAGCTGAAGGAGAAGCCCTAATGCGCAGTCCTAAAGTGCCCTAACCGCAGGTCAAAGGTGCCTTAATCTACACTTAAAGAGAGGCCCTAATCCACTGTAAAGAGAGCTCCAAAACACAGCTAAAGGGAGTCCCTAATCCACAGTCATAAAGGAGACTAGCACACTGTCAAGGGTGGTCCTACTTGCTGTCAAGAAAGCTCCAATACGCAGCAAACAGGGAGCCCTAATTCGCTGTCCCAAGAGGCCCTAAATCCGTTGTCCTAAGAAGCCCTATATTCGCAGTCAAAGAAGCCTAAATCCACTGTCAATGGAGCCCTAATACTCAGCTATGTAAAAACCCTAACATGCAGCTCAGGTAGCCCTAGAACGCAGAAAGAAAGTGTCTTAACACATCACTAAGATACATGAATGGACAGTGTGTTTGTTGTAGGTGACTGTGTGATAAAGGAAGACTGAAGGGCTGAAGAGGAGGACATGTATCTTGCTAGAAGGCAGAGGATAGATGGAGCTGTCTGAGAGCTCATATAGGATGGAACAGTCCTCCAGAAAGGCTGCCTCAGACCTGTTTTAAGGGCTGTATAATGCTACTGTAATAAGAGATGGACAGAGCCATTGTCAAGGGTTAGAAGTATCCGTTTGAGTGCAGGTAAGTGTTGTCAGCTTGGCCGTGTTCATGAGGAAGGCAATGCTACTGTTTGAGACTGTTTGGGTATCATTTGGGAAGGTCAAAAGTTACAGCTAGCTGTTGTGCTAAGCTGCAAGTCATAGCACACAGCTGAGGTTGTGTTAAAGACTGTCAAGGGTGGGCAGCACCTTCAAAAGGCAGTGTGGCATGAGTGAAAGCTCTCCAAGGTAAACTACAGTCCTAAAAAGACTTATCTCCTGACTGTGTGAAAGACTACAAGTCATAACAGCGATGGCAATTGGTGTAGAAGTTGTACATAGGAGCAGCAGTAGCACAGTAAGCATGGTGCAGCAGTGGCACCATGTACAGCAGTGCTAGACACTGTGACAGCAGCAACATGAGGTCCAGCATTGTGATGATGAGTGCAGCATTGAGTGCAGATCCGTGATGAGAGCAGCTCAGTGATTGGAGCAGCACGGTGAGGTGCAGCATGTGGACAAGATGCAGCACAAGGATAGGTGAAGGAGTCACCTTGGAGAATCAGTTGAAGCAGCATGTCTTCAACTGATCTCATGTAGAGATGATCTATTCTCTTATCTAGAAAGTCAAAGTGTTGACTTCTGTTGTAAATCTACTGTCTCTCTCTCTCTGCTGAACTATTGAATAACATATAAGAAGAATTGACGAAGGGTTTCCCCACATTGGGGTTTGTCCCCGGCTAGCGCCATATCTTGTGTTCTCTTGTCTTCGCTTGTCTTCTGCGATTTATGTTTATGTTCTATATGCAGTTTACTTTAATGTTGATGTTATTGCTAAACTGGAAAAGATATTAACTATGAAAATTGAAATAAATTGCTCTAAGCATAAAACATACCTAAACTTAACACAATGGCTATTAAAGCATTAATAACAATGGCAATTACACTCAGTAATTTCAAACAAACAATAGTTGAATAGACTCCATTATCATGTAGACACAATAAATTATGAGCACACCTGAGCCATAGTTGATGATAGTACACGCTGTAGATCATCAATCTCTTTCTGCAACCATTTGTCTCTGGCAGCTTTGCTTGAAAATTGTGTTGCTCGTCCTTGTTTCTGGTACAAAAGACTTAGTTGCTTTTCGCGTTCAATGATCCTGAAAGCTCAATAAATTTTGCACTATATCATCAACCACATCATGGCAGGGACTCTTTCCATTGATATACAGTTGTTTGGCAATTTGATCATAAATCGAGAAGTTATTTCAAATAGGTTTCCCTGTTTGTTTAGAAATTCATTCTTTGAAAGCCTTCAAAACTAGATTATCATATTCCTCTACAAGTGTTTCTATTTCTCACGAAGTAACATCTACATTAATTTCATTGATAAGCACACAAGCTAGGTTTCAAAAACACCATTTCATACAAAACACACAATGTTCTTTGCATTGGAATGCAATAATTCTTATATTTTTTTCTAGATTTAAGGAGAAATTCCACTAGAGCTTGTTTCCTTTCTGAAATATCTTCCTAGAATCTTTTAAAAATAAAAAAAAGTTAGGTACAATCCTGTGTTTCAAATTGCTATATATCAGATCAAGAACGACACAGAGAGCAACTAGGTTGGCCTACCCTCTAGTTGTTTCCTCTTCTTCAATCAATTGCTGTTCGTGCAACGGCCTAACCTTTTCAAGTTCCCTTCTTTGTTTCTGAATCTCTTTTTCAAGGCTTTTTAGTTCTTTCGCTACATCCTCCTAATTTATAATGCATATCAAGAGAAGAAAACGCTGTAAGTGGTGCAACATCTTATACACTTTGCTTAAAAAACGAAAAACAAAATTCCATAAATTTAATTCAGGGCTATTGGAAAACCTTCATCCGTCCTTCTCCATTGATTTTCTCTTCAAAATCTCTGACATCCAGCTCAACTTTTGCATGTTTTTTCATTGCCTCAGTTTTCCGCTTCTCTGCAGCATCCTTTTCCTTCACCATGGCTTGAGATTCCTTGCTTAAATTTTTCAGATCTTTTTCTAATGTCTTAAAACGTTCATGTGCCTCAAGAACACTATTATACATGCTCGTTGACTTTTCTGATACTTTAGTTCGTGCTTCTTCAATCTGCAAAGACCAAAACCAAAATTTCACGGCAAGTACAAGGGACCATTTATACATTCTTATTTCCTAGAAGAGCATTAAAAACTAGTTGCATTTAAAGGAATCTTGATCATAACAATGCAATCTCCACGGACAGTTCTTTTTACATTGACCAGGTCAGCAAACTACTGCCGCTGCAGCATAGAGATGGTCCTTAGAAAGTTCCTACTTACAGCTGTACATTTATCAGTAATAAGATTTCAACCACTGCACACCTATAGTGAACCTTTCCTAGTGCCAGCATGACAAAATATCCGTAGCAACAGCAACAATGTATAACAAAGAACCTCATGGAATGTCGACATAAGCTGCCAGTTTGTATGGTAAAAATATGCATAGATTACGGAATGATCTAAATTGGCATACAAAATCTCAGTAAAATGGCATTGTAAGCCCAGATGAGGCCATCATAAAGAGATAAGGAAATACATCACAATATAGCAGGACTCTAGCATGTTCATATGTGCCACAAATTATATACAGGGGCCCTGTCAAATCATTTATATCATATATAGAACATGTGCTACTTTTACAAAGCAGGCCCCAAAATACATAAAAATAAACATGTGCAGGCCATACGATCAGAAGATGTCCATTTCTGGAGTAGGTCTTCATTATCCCGATTCCCAATGATAATTTTATTTATTAAGGAATTAGCATTTATCATATCATAATGTTCATAACATGTCCTATACCTTCCAATCTGCTTTGTCCTCAATGCATTCTCGAAAGGAGATGGTACACAGGATTTCATCTTCTTGGAACATCTTGGAACATCTTCCATGGTACTTCCGTATTTGGCTGTGGAGGGTCATCCTAGTTCTTGATTTGGTTTTGAATGTTAACAAGGCCTACTTGTACTGTATGCATAATATTTTCAAGTTCTTCTATCTGGTTAGATAACATTGGTGTATGCATGTTTGCATTTTCTTGCAATTCTTCCTCTTTCCAAGGAATTTCTTGCAATTCTTCCTCTTTCCAAGGAAGAACCTTCTTTTTGGGATGGAATTTCAAAACTATATAATTTATAATTATTTCCTTGCCTCTTAAACTCCATAGATTGTTCATGGAGGATTGTGACACAATTACCTACCCAGACTAGTCACTCCATCATCCCTGGTACCATATCCATCCCACAAACAGGTAGAGCATGGAATCCTGTTTGCAGTGATATCAATAATAAGGTATATAAAAAGGGTTAACATTTTGGAAATATTGACATCTATGAAGTCATGAATACTAATGGAATCTATCAATATTGTGACACATATTTTTTTCATAATCCTTTTGAGTTTCAAGGTCCAAGGTCCCTATTACCCACCAAAATGGGTAACCCTATAGGAAAAAACTTTTTCTCCTATCCTAGACAGCCAGCCAGCTAGCAGCCCCACACATTGCACAGTAATGATGATATGCCACATTCCTCTACCATCTGCACTGGTCAGGTACCTTTCACCATCTGACATTCCTCTTCAATGAAGGTGGGCTACCACTCAACAAGTACTTTAACCATTTCTCAATCAAGTGCTTTAACTTAATGTTTTGGACATTTTAACATGGATAAAAAGGTGATATGGATGACTAACCGATCTTGACTGTAAACTTGTTATCTCACCTTTCCAAGGGGTTAGTCCTTAGCCCTAGTCTTGTAGGACCTCCTCAAAGGCATTAGGGTTATAGGAGGGGCACTACTTGGGATACTTGGAATAAAGTAGCATGTTCATTTCTCTTACCGTGCTTAACATGCTCCATCTTTGATCATTCCCTTGATACCACCTTCATCCTTCGGGTTAACTGTCATTGGCTCATTGGGATTTCAAACTCAACAAGTACATTAACCATTTTTCAATCAAGTGCTTTAACTCAATGTTTTGGACATTTTAACATGGATAAAAAGGTGATCTGGATAACTAACCGATCTTGACTGTAAACTTGTTATCTCACCTTTCCAAGGGGTTAGTCCTTAGCCCTAGTCTTGTAGGACCTCCTCAAAGGCATTAGGGTTATAGGAGGGGCACTACTTGGGATACTTGGAATAAAGTCGCATGTCCATTTCTCTTACCGTGCTTAACATGCTCCATCTTTCATCATTCCCTTGATACCACCTTCATCCTTCGGGTTAACTGTCATTGGCTCATTGGGATTTCGCACTCACACATCCACATCCTTGAGTAGTTCTAAAAAGCTTTTCCCTCGAGGTAGATGCAGATAAAAGAATGAAAAAACATAAGATGGCCACAACAAAAGAAAAACAAAAGCTAAAATGCAAAAGATCGTCGAGACAATATTTAGCACGTGCAAAAGCCTAGCATGAGCTCTACTCTCCTCATTATCCATCACCTGATTCCTGAGCACTTGATGCTCCATCTCATCATGACGAAGCCTTGCATGTCCCAACCCTGATGAGTGTGAAAATAACTCATATTAAGGGGTAAAATAAATGCTATAGCATAAAGAGAAAGCTTTGATCCTTGAGCTATGCACCATTAAAAGTATTATCAAAAGGAAGTAAAAGGTGCACCAAAGGGGTGGAAAAAGCAGGTCGAGGAAAGGGGTAACTCATGCCTCCACGATTAATCACCCCATTACATTTATACACTTAGGATGCGGAATACCACTAGTGGTCCCCTATCCATGGCAATTGGTCGTGAAGTCATTTCTCTCCATTGCCACTTATTCTCACTAAAACCTATAGATTGAAGGGTTGACCTTGGAAATGCCACCTCCCCTTAGGGGTTGGAAGCACCTAATAGGGTTGATTACCTAGTCACCCTTATGAAGGTAGGGAACACTTTTACGAGACTTGGTCCACTTAGATATTTGAAAGTGATCCTAGTTTGAAGTATTATTATGCCCATAACAGTTCATATATATATATATATATATATATATATATAATATATATATATTATATTAGAGAGAGAGAGAGAGAGAGAGAATCTATGGTTATTGTCCCTAATGAATGGTTGTGTTCACTTGAGTTTGAGATGGTTTTGCTAGGTGGTTTTGCACAAAGCAACCAAGGCTTAAGCAACACATTACTACACTCCTACTCCACATGATGCCCAAACCATACTACAGTTCCAAGAGCATGATGATCTTACAAATGCAGCATTGCCCTTGTTCAACAATGTGTTGGGCACTTAGATAGTCTTGGTCATTGATGGATGGACACCCCGGAGCACCCTCTAATACCACACACTGAGCTTCTCTTTTATAGCATTAAGGATTCTTGATGATGTACCAGTGGACAAGCATGCCCCCAAGCTAGCCTTGATGCTACTTGATGAGCATTACTTAATCTAGAGCCCAAATTAGGATGATTACCCCCCTGAATGATTGACATTGGCTCGTTGCACCTAATGGAGCCCAATGTTTGAGAGAATACACCACAATGTCTACATGACACCCATAGAGATGATGAAAGGCACCTGGAGTTGGTTGTTGGACACATGGATATGCTTTGAGGCTTTATTTGAGGTCCATTCCTCAAATTGAGATTGATGATGATCCATGGAGACTCGTTTAGCCCTTCCACTGAACCTTTGGAGCATCTTGAGCCCTTAAAGAGCATGATGTCATGCTTATGAGGGCTTACGGCTCACATGTTTGGGAATTTATTGGCATATTTTATTTGTTTAGCTAGTGAGTTGCCTTGTAACCCATTTCATTGTGTCTTCTCAAAATTAAACTTGTTTTAGGGTCAACCCCATGGAGCAATGTCATTATGATGATTAAATTCAAAAGGATATTCAACAAGAACCTTGTTGATGTATCCTTTAGACGAGGAATCACCATACAATTGCCTTTTGCATTCTATCAAGATAATATACAAAAAAGCTTAAGCATAAGATCCCATTGGTGTACCTTAAGGTATCCTTTGGATTGATGTCAAAGATACGTTTGTCGATGTCTACTTTTGATTTGACCTTGTTCTGTTACACACATTGGTGCATTTATCCATTGCTGTAGATGTGATCCTCTTTAGTTGCTTTTGATGATAGGTCTAAAGTCGATCACTATTCATAGAATCACTGTAACCCAAATATTAATATGACTGTAAGATGAACCTTGAAATTCCTTTGAGATGATTCACAATCTAATCATGTAGGTTGCTATGCAAATACATAGGTATACCAAGTAGGAGTTTTGTAATGTCACAAGTTTGTGCCTGTTGATAAATGGTTGTCATTATTATTAATGTCAACCTAAGCAGCACCAAGTGTCTCCCTGCCAATTGTCACTTAATTTCACATAGCAATTCATGAAATCTCGTGTTAGAATCCTTCTAGATAGATTCTCCTCGACGAGATGTTTTTGGTGGTATGTAGCACGCCAAGTAGTTCTTCACGGTTTGGAAGTTATTCATGTTTGAAATTTGGAACGCAAATTAGTGGGCTAAAACCCCATGGGATGGTGTCATGTCACAAATTTATTGGTTATTGTCATTAATAAATATCTTAAGGGTTATTAAAGGTTATTTATTATAGTTAGTGGACAAATCACCTTAAGGAAGAGTATTAAACTTTTCTTTTCACCTAAAAGGAGGAGCTCTTCATCATTTACAAAGGAGAAACCCTTACTTATCCACGCAAAGGCTAGCGGTCCTCTTTACTTTGACCAGAAGACATATATTATTTAGCTTATGTGCTTATGTGCCTAAACCTCCAACAATTACCTTTTGAAGCCCTCAGTTGTTCACATTGTAAACCACTCTTAGATCTATAAATATTGAACCCTTCCTCACTTCTTTGGTATGGACTTTCAACGATTATTCTTGTGATTATACTTTAAAACTTTTAGTCACCTAAAAGGAGCACTAACACAAACATCTATAGGAGGGTTAAGGTTTAAATTTTTTTTATTTGGCTTGGGTGATTCGTTGGGTATCTTTTAAATGCAAGTGTACGTCTTGTAGCTTGAAGATCAAGGTTGCAGACCTATTTCTCAACAAGATAATGTCATGATCTCTTCAAGAAAAGTTTATTGTCTTTTGCAGCTAGAAGAGACAAATTTCCATTCAGTGATTTCTGAAGGACGACGAGGAAGGAAAGGACATTGTCAAGCATCTCAAACAGACTCATTCATCTGATGAGACTTGTTATCGCTCAGATTGTAAAGGCATGGTGCAACAATGACTCAGGTTGGGGGCTGTCACTCTGATCCTCGATCTCTCCATTCTAGTTGTCTCCCAATAGCAGGCCATGGGCGGTAGTCGCTATGGAATATGAAAATGCAAGAATTATTGGAAACCAATAAGTCTGGGAGACACGATTGAATGCCTAGCCACTTGGTTGATTTTAGCAAGTTAAGGGATTAGATTATTGTCATGAGCCCAATGCCTTATGGATTCAACTACTTGCTTATATCAATTAAATACCAAACGATCGGATGAACAACTGTTGTTTGAGATGCTTTGCTAACTGTTGTTTGAGATGCTTTGCTAATCTATATGCTATGGAAATCCTATGACCTAGGTGAGATGCAACATCTTGGTTTATTTTAATTATATGTCTAACTAAGTATATCCCTTAATCCTTAATTGTTTTGAGACTAGTCTCAGAAGTAGTTTGTAGAGGGAAGTCAAGGGGAAGCAAGGAAAGGTTTGGTTAATGATACCTCCCCTTCAAATCTAACATACCCAGTGCCTCCAGCGTCGCAGACACTGTGGCTCTAACGACTGCAAGGTCACAGTTTTAACCACTAGAGAGGGTCTAACCTTAGCAAGTTAAGAGATGAAGGGTGTTCCTATATCTCTATCAACCAAGCTTATGCTTGGAGATAAGTTACTTAGTGCACGCTAGACCTAGGATGCAAATGCAAATTGATTCGAGTGCTCTTGAGTTAAGATTGATTATGATCTTAAGTACTTATTTACAATTGATCATTAGTTATCACACCAGAGTACTTAATGGATGAAAGACAATCTTAAACACAATATTAAGTGCTCAATTTCAATAGTGCTCAAAAGATATACCAATATAATCAAGAGATAATTGCTCAAAGTAACAAATGATAACAAGATAGATGTGCTTAGTAACAATTCGCCAATAGGCCACAGACAAAATTATCATCCACAATAGATATTAACCATAAAAAAGTAATGGCAATGGTGGCAAGCAAAAGAGATTAGAGCATTTATCGTCCAGGTATTACTTACAACAATTAACCAAGGTTTCTTTTAGAGACAAACACAATAGTGAAAAGGATGCCAATGAAAGATCGCTTAGGAGATAGACAATTACATGAGCAATTCTCCAAAATATTATCAACCAATTATCACAATGCTAAATTAAATGTGTAAAAATTAGATCTTCAACATGTTGTGTGTTTGGAAACATGAATGAAAATCATTAAAATTATATTTTTTACAAAAAAATAAATATTTAATTATTTTTTTACAACGACAAGTCATTGAAATCGAGTCGACCGAATCGGAGTCGGAGTCGACCCTCGGCCGAGTCGGAGTCGGAGTCGGAGTTTTAAAACATTGCTCTCAACTAGGGAGATCTCCATCTGTCTGTCGGTACTATCTCTGCCATTAATGCATTGCTCTGCCCTGTTGAACTATGAAGAAGAAGAATTGATCGAGAATGTATCATAACCATTCTCTACTGACCCGGAGTCAGTCCCATATAAAAGGGTGTCCCATACCACTCTTACTGACCTGAAGTCAGTTCCAATAAGGAGAGTGTGTCATACCACTCTTATTGATCCGAAGTCAATTCCAATCAAAAGAAAGTGTCTCACACCACTCTTACTGACCCAAAGTTAGTTCCAATTGATCCCAGATCAATATCGGAGATCCTAGCATAGGGAGTACGGTAGTACACGATGCGTCCATCGGTACTACTATGGTCCTTATCCTCATTTCCCTACTCATTGGCCATATGAGAGGTACTTCCCATGACTCCCAGACTGCATGGGCAGGATGTCTTAGCAGGAGAAGGATGAACCACTCATCTTACCTACATGTCGCGAAGGGGTATCGCAGGGGAAGGGTGAACCACTCACCCTGTACACAACAAAGCACTAGGGGAAGGTTGAAGTTTTGAACCACTCACCCTATGGTTGCTCATCGCTCCAAGAAGTACCCCAAGCCCCCCGGAGCTCCCAGATCCCAATGTCCATCTCATACAGGACCCTCATAAGAGGGTCTCTCCACGACTCCAAGTCGTTCTCGGAAGGCCAAGAACTTGACCTTCCCCAAGGGCTTTGTCAAAATATCGACGACCTGCTCATCAGTCCCAATGTGATGGAGCCTTATTGTTCCTCATTGTACCATATCCCAGATAAAGTGGTACTTGATATCTATATGCTTGGAGCGATCATGAAACACGGGATTCTCTGATAATTGGATCCCACTCTGGTTGTTACAGAAGATCATGGTGGTAGCCAACACATGTCCAAACAGCACACTGAAGAGCTTCCTCAACCAAACAACTTCACAGGAGGCCATACCAATTTCTGCTTCCTGCTCATCCAGGATGTCAAAGCAGAACACAAAGAAAAACAACATCAAGAAGTGCTCTTGCAATCCACCACACTGCCAGCCCAATCAGCATCAAAATAACCATGCAGTCTCACATCTCCGACAGTGTATCTTAGTCCATGAGTGATTGTGCCCTGAAGATATCTCAGAAGATTCTTGGCACCAATCCAATGTGAGTGATGTGGCTCAACCATATATTGGCTGAACGTGTTGACTGCAAAACATGTATCTGGACGGGGGTTCACCAAGAACATCATTGCTCCTATGAGTTGACGATACTTAGAAGCATTTCCCAATTCAAGTCCAACAGCACTACCGCATAACTTCTTGAAGTTAAGCTCCATCGAGGTAGTCACGGGCTTGCAGTCCACCATCCTAAATCTTTCCAATCTCTTCACCACATATTTTCCTTAAGATAGGAAAATTTCTCCTAGCTTTTGCCAAACCTCCAACCCTAGGAAGTAGTGCATCAGTCTTAGGTCCTTCGTCCCAAATTCAGAATCCAACTCCCTCTTACATTTGTGAATGAGAGGGTCTGCACTTCCATCAGCGCCATGCTTGATTTTGTAGAGCCACTTAGAGGTGACAGCCGATTTGTCCTGGGGTTTTGGGACCACATCGCACACATCATTCTTCATAATTGACTCATATTCTTCATTCATAGCATCCTTCCATACTTGATGCTTCACGGCTTCTTTGAATGATGAAGGCTCAATTTGAATGGTAGTGCTCATGGAGGTCAAATATCCTTGATACCTGTTCGGCTTCTTGCTTTCACGGAGAGTCCCCCTTGGTGCAATGTGTCTCTCGGCATTTTCGAGAGTCTCCCTAAGCCATGAGGATCTCCTTTTAGAGATGGACTCATGAGGAGGAGGATCAATAAGATCCATAGGTTCATCAACATCAGGGATCATTTCGTCTTCTTTTGCACCCTGATTTCCAGTGTCAACTTATTTGTCCTTCCTTAGGATAGTAAGGTTGTTGATCTTCCTAAGGGAGGAGGACTCATGAGGAGGAGGATCAATAGGATCCATAGGTTCATCAACATCAGGCATCATTTTGTCTTCTTTTGCACCCTAATTTTCGGTGCCAGCTTCTTTGTCCTTCCTTAAGATAGGAATGTTGTTGATCTTCCTGTGGGCCATATCTTCGTCGAAGCTGACATCATGACTTATCTCAACTTCCTTTTGACCAGCCACATAAATTCTATATCCCTTAGAATTTTCACTATAGCCCACGAAGATTCCTTTCTTCCCGAATGCACCCAATTTGCTTCTTTTCTCTTTCTGCACATATCTACTTAGGTATATAAGCAAGCCCTCACCCTCATTTATAATCATCATCACATCAATTCTTTTATACAATATTCAATATACAAATACCTGTCCTACAATGGATGTCTATCTCTGAAGTACTCTGAAGATTATTGTTGCGTATACGAACTTTGTTTTTTACAGTAGCAACAGAGCCACGTTCTCCAATCCTATTTGTTGGCCATTGAAGTTTTCGTGAACCGTGTTGTCGTGAAATTACACTGTTTCATTATATAGAGTTGGAGTTTCTCCAAGTTGCACATTGTTATTCAGGCCTTTGGCCATTGAAGAAAAAAATAGCAAAAAAAAAATATATATATATTAATATATATATAGTTAAAAAAAAGAAAGAATACATAGTTATAAAAGATATTTACAAAAAAAAAGTTATATATTATAAAAAGCAGTGGTTGAAGAAAAAAAAACAATAAATAAAATAAAAGCAATTAGATATCAAATATATATATATATATATAAGAGGCATATAACTTAAAAAATTAATAATAATAATAATAATTAAAACAAATTTATATAAATAAATTTTTTATAAAAGTTATTGAAAAAAAAATATATATATAACAGAAAAGATATATATGTTATATATAACAATGAATACAAAACAAAAAAGAACGAAAGCAAAAAAAACCAGCAGCAACAACTCCCAGAGCCACTGCCACCACAACCTTAGTTCGTTGTCGACATACCATGGCCACTGCTGACAGCTTTGTTTCACCGGCCACCATTCCACCCCACTGGCCACTAGGCTTCTCACCAACGTCGTCTGCCTCTCATCACTGCAACGGCCCTTTCCTCTGCCACTGTCACAATTCCACAACCATCATTTTATCCCCAACCACCATCCACAGCGATGCTACCAGACAGCAAACTTAAGTCACAGTCGACACCCCTACTATTGCCACTGTAACATTCCTATTCATAATCGATCAGTGGACAGGGGAAAATGGTTGAAGGTCAAATTAGCCATTCCATTGTTGTCCCCCCCCTCCATCTTTCCCAACTCTTCACACATTGTACGATCCGCCATAATAAATTGTGTATAGTTGTATGATTGTTGTTGTAACCATTGTGCCTATTGCAGCTCCTACACTACAAAACTCCACATCAATCTCTGCAATTAATTGTGGAATCGGGAGGATATCAAGGTGACTCAAGAAGAAAAAACATCTGCGAAGAGAATCATGACGTTCCATATATTCACATTAGTTAGTAAGATATTATAAAAGAATAAAAACAAAATTTATTTTTGTGTCTTTTTAAAAGTGAACGTGGGAAACATTAAAAGTTAGGGAGAGGGATTTTAAAAGTATTGTAATTAAGGGGAAAGAAAAAAAGTATTGTTTTTAAATTGAAAAGAAAATAAATACACTTGGTTTAAAAGTGGAATTAAAAAAAAGGCGATTACAAAAAGGAAAGTGTTAAAAGGTATTCCAATATTTGTTTTTAAAAAATCATCAATCAGTATTTTAATTAATCCAAAGATGTCCATGGGGTCTTGCATAGACGGTGATCGGATGCTCTGTTAAGGCACTCTTGATGTGAAGTCACCAGTTCAATTCCCCGCCTTGATTAGGGTGATATATTGGACATGATGAAAATGTAGTCCTACCAAGGTTACAAAAAAATATTTAATGCAAAGATATTAAAAGAGAATTATAAAGGAATTATAAAATATATAAAGGGGAAAACATATATATATTAAAGGAGTCACTTATTGTTGAAATCAAGAGTATTATTTAAATGTAAAATTATTGACAAAAGAGAATGCAGTCTAATTCGAAAACGAAAAAAGGAAGATTTTCCTATAAAGGTTTTTTGATCCGAGATTACAAATTAATTGCATTAAAAGGGAACATCCAAGGGAAAAAATGAAGAAATTTCAACCCCCACTCCAGTTATCAGTTTTCCTTACCACTCCATGCATTTAGTTTTAAATCCAAGCATGATAAAAATTCTAAAATTTGGAAATGACAATATTTTCTGAAAACACAAATCTAGAGATTTCAAAACTATTGAAATTGCAGAAATAAAACACAACAAAATTATGACAGCCACACACAGAAAATAACACAGTGATTTTTGGTCTATGTGACCTTGGAAAAACCCCCTACAACTCTTGGGGGAAGACCAGTTTGAAAGCTCTTCTTTATTTCTAAAAATGCTTTTACAGAGAAACTAAAATACACAATAAAAATTCCAACATCCACAAATTACAACTTATCTCGATTTTTGTGTTTGAACTCCACCTCACAAATCGTGCCAATCAACAAATAGCCAAAACATAAATTTTTATAGAAATAAAACAGCATTAAATGTTGTATGACCTGCCTCGAAAAATGTGCTCAAAACTTGTTGTACAGACTATACGGACTGTACAGATCTCAACAATACGGCTGCCTCAAAATTCATGCCCAAATCTGCCTCAAAATTCATGCCCTTACTGTTGTCCCTCTTCCTCGATTTCTATGTCATCCATCTTCCTCGATATCTGTGTCTTTCTCCTATTGTACAATTTTTCCTTGGGATACGTGCCAATAAATGTTGTTGCGCAGATTTGCTGAAATGTCTTCTTGAAGCTCTCCTTCACTTCCTCAGTGCTCAAAAATTGTTTCCTTGCTCTCTCTTCTCTTTCTCTCAAACGCTCATGAAAGAATGAATTGATATTTTCCTCTTCTCGTCTCCATTTATTCCCTAAATGAGCTTTTGGATTAGCCTAAGATCTAATGGTTGAGATTCATTTAGATCTAAGAATGAGAATAAATGTGCATTTAATTCTCACTTTCTATTTTTTAACTCACCCACTTAAATAAAGACCCACTTAGCGGTTTATTTCCATAGTCACCTTTCACTTTCTAATTCTTCATTGACTTTAATAAAGTCACCTTCAAATTAGAATGTAACTTTACCACTTATAAAGTCACTTTTAAATTAAATTGACTTTACCAATTATAAAGTCAGTTTAGGAGAAAAGTACAAATAAATTTGAACACTTTTCCCTAGGCCAAAGATCAAAGACTTAGGGAACCACTTGTCCTCTGGTACCCAAATTTTAACACTCCCTCTTACCAAAGAAAGTGTTCCTCACGACTCCCATCTTGTCTCTGAAGTAGACATGCTTGCCCCGTGGTAAGGCTTTGGTGAAAATGTCTGCTACCTGCTCATTTGTGGAAATGTACTCAAGCTTGATAGCTCCCTTTTGGATATAGTCTTTAATGAAGTGATACTTGATCTCAATATGCTTTGACCTATCATGAAAAACTAGATTCTCCGTGAGTTTTATGCAACTCTAATTATCACAATAAATTACTGAAGGTCTCAATGCCTGACCAAATAGACCAAACAACATCTTGCGAAGCCATATGGCCTCACAACTAGCCAAACTAGCGATAATATACTCTGCCTCAACTGAGCTCAATGCAACTGACTGTTGTTTCCGACTGATCCGCGACACAACTGCCGAACCCAACCCAAAACAACACCTGGAAGTACTCTTCCTATCTGAAGCACAACCTGCCCAATCTGAATCTGTGTACCCTGCCAGTCTCACTCCATCACCCTGTCTATAATCCAGACCAAAATCCACAGTCCCCTGCAAGTAACGAAGAATGTGTTTTCTAGCCACCGACTACACGCTCCCAGGCTCACACATGAACTGACTCATAGTGTTAACTGCAAAACATATATCTAGTCGAGTGTTGATCAAATACATCAAACAACCAATCAATTGTCTATATAGAGTAGATCCACCAACTCGGAATCAAAAGCGTGAAGCTTCTTCCAGTTAGTGATCATAGGGGCAGACATGGGTTTGCAGTCCTCCATGTGAAATCTGCTAAGAATATCCAACAATGTACTTCCCTTGTCCCAGAAAGAAATGCCAATAATGCATCAAGTCGATATCCTTCATCTCAAACTCTGAAGCAAGATCTCTCTTGCAACTCTCAATGAGTCTCTCTGCACCAGTGATGATCAAGTCATCAACATACAACACTAGAATGAGAGGCTCCTCACCCACCACAATGAAGTATAGGTTCGGAAGAGCCTCACTCTTTGTGAAACCTAGCTACTGCAAGTATGTATCAATCCTAGAGTACCAAGCTTTGGGAGCTTGCTTCAGGCCATAGAGTGCCTTTTTCAATCTGCATACATGGGACTCCTTCGCATGCACCTGAAAGACCTGCAGCTGCTCAATATAAACCTCCTCCTGAATGAAGCCATTGAGAAATGCAGTCTTCATATCCCTGGTGGATCTTCCAACCCATCTCTGCTGCAATCGATATAATGGAGCGAATAGACGTATACCGAGCTACTAGAGCGAAGGTCTCCGCATAGTCAACTCCCTCTACCTGTGAGAACCCTCTTACCACAAATCAAGCTTTGAACTGCTCGAAGCTGCCATCTGCAGCATGCTTTATCTTGTAGAGCCATCTGGAAGCAACAACTGATTTACCTTCAGGCCTCGACACTGCCTCCCAAACATCGTTCTTCATAATAGAAGAATACTCCTCCATCATGGCCTCTCTCCAGACCCACTGGTTGGCTTCCTCCTCATAATTGGAAGGCTCGGAGTCAACAATGCTTGTTACCAATGCCATGTAACTACAAAACCGCTCAGGTAGTTTACTCTCTCTAACATGTCTCTTTGGCCCAGCGATTAATGCGGCCTCGTGCAAGGTATCTTGAAGCCACTTGGGCTTCCTCTTCCCTAAGCATACTTCTCCCACTAGAGTGAAAGAATCCTCATCATCATCAGAAGCCTGAACTCCTGAAAGCCTGCCAACTGACCTCATGCCTGAATCTGTGCATGTAGATGCTGAAGTACCATGCAAACTGTCCATTAGTGGACTACCCTGTGAATTGTTCTGCGGACTGCCCCACATGTTGCCCGAAGAACCACCCACCTGACTCTGAGAGCCACTGCTCACTGATGGACCTGACACTGTAATCGATGTACCTCCTGATCCCTGACCACTAGATCCTTGTGCCTGACTCAGCTACCCCTGAGGGTGTGGTGACTTTGGATACTCTAACTCCCGTGACCAACTGAAAGCTCTCTCCTCCTCGAAATTCACATCCCGCCTGACAACAACTTTCCTCTGCGCAGGAATATAAATCCGATAAGCTTTCGAGGTCTCGCTATAATCCACAAAGATGCCCTTGTCGGCAGTAGCTTGGTCCTGTTCTCCTTGGGGACATAGGAATATGTAACGCACCCAAAGATACGAACGTGCCCAACATCAAGCTTCTTCCTAGAAAAAGCCTCCTCCAGAATCACATTCCCTAAAACACGATGTGGACTATTGTTCTGCAAGTACACAGAAGTGTTGCAGGCCTCTACCCACAAAAATAAAGGTAACCCCTGATCATGAAGCATGGCTTTGGCAGACCCTGCAATGGATCTGTTCTTCCTCTCTACAACCCCATTCTGTTTAGGGTAGTAAGGAACTGTGAACTCCCTCCTAATGCTTGCTACTCAATGCCATCAGGGGCTGGAATGAGAACTTGTACACCTTGGCATGGTGCACACCAATCTCTCTAGTTGAAGAAATGTGTTCCCCTAGGATATATAAGCAACAGCCCTCTCTTGAACAAAACATCATACGCTCTGTCCTCAAGTGATGAGACGGATATCAGGTTCTTCTTCATTCCAGGCACATATAGATCAACTGACACTTTCAAGGGAGGTTTGGATCCCCTATCAAATGTCAATGCCCCCACACCGACTACTCTAACAATGTTGTCATCACCAAGTACTACCTCCATATCAGTATCACCCTCTGAAAGCTCTGAGAAGTACTCTCTGACTCCTGTAATGTAGCGGGAAGCACCACTGTCCGCATACCAAATGCTAGAAGATGCTCTGCTAGTAGCGGGGAATGCACACTCCCTCTGAACCTGTATGGCAGGTGATCTTGCACTAGTCGCCTCACAAGCTATGAACCCAAACTCCCGATCAAAGCTCTCTGAGAAGCTCTCCATCTCTGCAAAGTTGTCATGGGTTTGTCTTTACCTTTCTTGTTCTTCTTTTCTAGACACACAACAACATAGTGTCCCAACTTTTGACAATTCCAACATTTTACTTTGGAATAGTCTTTCTCCTTGTTTTGTTGCTTGCCTTTACCTTTGCCTTTGCTTCCATTGTTGGAAGCTTGCTTCTTTGCTCTGCCCTTCTTGCCTCTTTGCTAACAACACCACATTGTCATCCTTCTCCACCTGTTTGGCTGCCCCAAGATAGTTCTTTCTGATTTCACTATGAATGCAATCATTCCACAACCTCTCCCAATCTGGAAGGTTTTCCCGTGCAACAATGCCATCAAAAAAAATCTCCCAAGTCTTGGGAAGAGCATTCAAAGCAATCCTGACCAATTCAGTGGGTGCAATGATCTCACCTACAGCTGCCAACTCATCTCTCACTGAAGTGATTTTTGTGAGATATGTTGTAGCATTGTCAGTGTTAGCCATTTTAATGGCCTTCAACTTCTTCTTTAGGACCATTTTTCTATTTTCGTTTGAGCTCTGATAAACACTGGTCAAGGTTGTCCACATCTCATGTGCATAAGTCTTTCCTCTAACATGAGGAATGACATGGTCTTTGATTCCTTCCAGAATCAATCTTTTTTCCTTAGCATTCTTTTTGTTAAACTCTGCCAACTGTACAGAGTCAACAGGTACAACTACTGAGTTCTGTGTGGTATTTACCATAATGCTCCAGACTTCTACTCCTCAAAGATGCTCTAGATTCTCTCCTTCCATGCACTGTAGTTGTTCTGCCCATCCAACCTGTCTTCCATTCTCAAACCCAAATACATGTTTCACTTTCCTACCAAACTGAAATTTTCAAATAAGTGGTAAAGGTTTCTGTTTTCAGTGTAAAAATCAGCTTGTTGTAACTTTCACTTTGTTGTCCCAAATTGCACTTTTCAGCCAACCAAGCTCTAATACCATGAAGAAATTTGAAGAAATTTCAACCCCCACTCCGGTTATCAGTTTTCCTTATCACTCCATGCATTTAGTTTTAAATCCAAGCATGATAAAAATTCTAAAATCTAGAAATGACAATATTTTTTGAAAACACAAATTTAAAGATTTCACAACTGCTGAAATCGCAAAAATAAAACATGGCAAAATTATGACAACCACACAGAAAATAACACAGTGATTTTTGGTCTATGTGACCATGTAAAAACCCCCTACAACTCTTGGGGAAAACCAGTTGTGAAATCTCTAAATTTGTGTTTTCAGAAAATATTGTCATTTCCAGATTTTAAAATTTTTATCATGCTTGGATTTAAAACTAAATGCATGGAGTGATCAGGAAAACTAATAACCGGAGTGGGGGTTAAAATTTCTTCAAATTAAAATAATATCGCTATTAGTATAAGCAATGACAAAAAATTACATAAATATTAATTTCGCAAATCAACTATTAATTTCAGATGTCAATGTAGGCGAAACAATAGAAATTAATGATTTACAAGTGACAGTAGATCATTATGATTACATATCTCAATTTCGTGTTGCAACTATGTATGACAGAGAGGTTGACATAATTCTTGGTCAACCTTGGTTTAAAGAATTGGGTATGTTAATGTTAAACACAGACAAAAAAAAATTGATGTTTTCTTATAAGGAGGGGGATCACATTTCCGAGACATGACAATGAAGTCAAAATTGATAATGCCCTCATCAGAGGATTTTAAAGATGTTATGAAATTGATGCCTCAAAATAATCAAAACACAATATCAGAGAAGCAAAAAGAGCTTAGGGAGGTCATACCCAATAAAAACAAAGATGATTTTCATTTAAAAGATCATATCCAAAAACTACTTGCAGAAGTCTTAAAATGTGAAACTAAGAAGCACAAATTAGAACAAGAAAAAGAAAAAGAAAGTTTCGACAAGAAGCTCAACAAAAATCTATCAGAGAAGGAAGAGGAAAATTTACGCTTAAAAAACCTTAATAAAAAATTATTGGAACAAATTAAGTGTTTAAAAGATGAGAAGTTTGAATGTCCAAGTAAGGTTGACTCAGAAAATGAGGAACTCTTACATCTCAAAAATCATAATCAGAGTTTGCTCACTCAAATTAAGAAACTTAAAAATCATAAGAAATCATTGAACAACAACTTAGAAGAATTTATCACGAAAGAATTGTCGAAGTCTTCAATCCACGTTGAAGAAAAAGATACAAACATCGATGCAATCAATATCACAACTCAAGAAAATGACAAACCAGTTGAGGGAAAAACATATTCAGATGTTGCATTTCAAACAATGGAAATTGCAAGTGATGATTCATTAGCCAACTCAATAACAACAGTACCTTAGGTAAATCAAGAAACTGCCACACACATGATAAGGGAAAATCCAACCAGAAGAACTCCACATCGACATCCAAACTATAACAACAGACAACTAAGTCAACATATATATTTGAACCGTTCAGAACGGAAACAACAGATTTATGTTCCAAGGAATACTGAAGTTTGCAAAATAGAGTGTTATGATAACAATTCAGTACAAAATTCTAGTGATCAGAAGATTCCACAAAAGATTAATCTTGGATGGTTAGATCCATTGTCAGTTTGACAATTTTGTTTATCACTCAAAGGATCATATCGTCTTGTATCAACGAAGATGAAAGTACTGAGACGAGAAGATATTCAAAACGGGAAAAGAGATCAAACCCTTTCATCAGTAAGCTTTGAGGACAAAGCATTTTGAAGAGAAAGTCAATGTTACGAATAAAATTTATATAAAATAATACAAATAATGTAAACAGCAATAATAAATAATGATTAATTAACTAGAAATTAGTGAATGAAGAGATATGTCCCTAAGGACATGACCATTGGTGAAGAGATATATGCCTAGGTATATAAGCAAACAATCACCCTCATTTGTAATCATCATCGCATCAATCTTTTCTACAATATTCAATATACAATTACTTGTCCTACAATGGATGTCTTCGTCTTCAGAAGATTCCACAGAAGATTAATCTTGGATGGTCAGATCCATTCTCAGTCTGACAATTTTGTTTATCACTCAGAGGATCATATCGTCTTGTATCAACGAAGATGAAAGTACTGAGGCAAGAAGATATTCAAAACAGGAAAAGAGATCAAACCCTTTCATCAGTAGGATTAGAGGACAAAGCTTTTTGAAGATAAAGTCAATGTTAAGAATAAAATATATATAAAATAATACAAATAATGTAAACAACAATAATAAATAATAATTAATTAACTAGAAATTAGTGAATGAAGAGATATGTCCCTAAGGACATGACCGTTGGTGAAGAGATATATGCCTAGGTATATAAGCAGGCCATCACCCTCATTTGTAATCATCGTCACATCAATTCTTTTATACAATATTCAATATACAATTACTTGTCCTACAATAGATGTCTTCGTCTTCGAAGCATTCTAAAGATTATTGTTGCATATACGAACCTTGTTCGTTACAGGCTATTTCTATTTTCTCTAGTCTTCAAGCATTAACAGTTGATCTCCAACTGCTTAAACAAACTTTGTCAAAATTTAATTTCTACTTCTAGGGTTTGCAGATAGAGATTATCACATTGTACATATTTATTTTGGTTTAGCTTTAAAGTCCTGAAATTGACTTGAGGCAAGCTCTCTACTTGTAATGTCCCCTTCCAGTTAATTGGCCAAAGGAGGATGAAGTAGCCTATCCAACCCCATTATCCAATGTTTTTGGGCAACCCCAGGTAAATGGCGGGCTAGCTGGGGCAAAAACCCCAAATTGGGGGTTGCACTTGTAACCCCACATTAGAGAAAACCCCATGAGGAATCTATACATAAAAGAACGATAGAATAAATTGATCATCATTTAATTTGGATTGAATACTTCTGCTTTCTATGAGCTGAGGTTTTGAGGGTCTTAAGACCCCTTCTCCTTGTCTAGTTTTGGTGGAGGTGATCCCACCCTAGCTAGCCTCTATTGATTTTTGTGGCAAAAGATTCCACCCTAGTCAGTCATCCCTCTTCATCCATTCTGTTATCATTTATCTGGGACAGTCTATTGTTAATTGATTTGGCACATCAAGCAGATGTTCAGCCAACTGAAGGATTCAGTGGGCAGCTTGTGAGGGCAGTTTGAGGTTATTTAAGGGCAGCAAAGGCGCAGTTTGAGGATCGCCCCAGGCACAAAAAGAGACAGCAAATTAGCCAGATTAGACAGATACTGTGTTTCAAAGATCAGAGGCTTGCCACTCAGCCCTTCTAGGGCTAACCACAGCGGAGAAATTGGGTCCTACTCGGGGACAACCAGCACTTCTGGATTGAATCTTAAGGGAGAAAACCTGCAGTGTAGCAACAACTCAACACTGGGCAATTGGCTATTCCTACAGCAACCTGTTGTGGCCTCCACACAGTTCTCCATAGCAGTTGAGGGTAATCCTGCAGCTGGTAGAGTTTCTCTGCAGCTACCCACAGGAAGCAATGTTACTCGGGAGTGGGAGCGGGGAGCGGGAGCGGGAGCGGGGAGCGGGAGCGAAAACGGGAGCGGGAGCGACCATTTTTAGAAGCTCCCGGTTTGGGAGCGAATCCGGGAGCGATTTTTTAAAAATATATATTTTTTTATATTTTTT
>APFE031109550.1:174853-229017 GCA_000404065.3 Pinus taeda | reverse complement strand
GCTCCTCAACCTCTTCAAACTTTGATAATGAAATGTTTTTATGCCCAAAGGGCTTTTAAAACAATTTTTTTTTTTTTTAAATCTAACTTTATTTTCGGGTCGGCGGATTTTTTTCAGTCGACCCGCTCCCGACCAGCTTAAAATCGCTCCCGGAGCGATTTTTTAAAGCTCGGGAGCTATCGTGAGCGATCACTCCCCGATCGCTCTCGGGCTTTAAAAAGCGCTCCGGGAGCGACCGCTCCCTAGGTCGCTCCCGAAAATGGCAAGGAGCGAATTTTTTTTGGGAGGGAGCGCGCTCCCGAAAATCGCTGCCGGAGCGCGCTCCCAAGCCGCTCCCGACCGGAGCGCGCTTCGAGAGCGGGTTCGATGGGGGGGGTGGGGCGCTCCCCCGCAACTATGATAATAACCATAAAAGGGACCAGGAAGAGGAAAATGCCCAGATATATAGCCAGGTCCATGGTGTTTGATGTTTGTAGGGTGTTGATTCAAGAATCTGCAAATTAATTTAATTTATTGGGATTAATTAACTTAATTTATTAATTTAATTCAAATTCATAATTTTAAAACTCAATAAACTAAATTTAATTGACTAAATTACTACCTAACTAAATTAAACTAGCTAGACTAGCTAAATTACTAAGTTACTTACCTTTGCAGGCTTGTTCCTCGCTCCTTGCTCCTCGCTCCTCGCTCTTCAGCACTTGCTCCTTGATCCTTTGCCAAGCTCTTGCTCCTCAGCTCTTGCTCAATGGTGATAATGAAATTTTTTTATGCCCTTTGGGCTTTTAAAACAATTTTTTTTTTAAATTTAGTTTTTTTTAAGTCCACGGATTTTTTTTTCCGCGTAACCGCTCCCGGAGCAATTTTTTTATGCCAGGGAGCGATCGCTCCCCGATCACTCCCGGGCTTAAAAAATCGCTCCGGGAGCGACGGAACGACCGCTCCCTAATGCGCAGGGAGCGCAAATTTTTTTAAGGGAGCGCGCTCTCGATGCGATTTCGGAAGCGCGCTCCCGAGGCGCTCCGGAGCCGCTCCCGCCCGGAGCGCGATTCGGGAGGGGGTTCGATTGGGGGGGGGGGTGCTCCCCCGCAACTATGACAGGAAGACGATTTAGCCTCCTAAGTACAGAATCTCAGCACAGCACACTGATTAGTAAATTAGTGTAGTAACTTTTGGATTGGACTGTATAGCACAGTGACAGTTGGATATTGGTTTAATAATTGTGACAATTACAATTCAGTGGTGGATTATTGGTTCGACATATTCACTTTTAGTGGGCAGTCAGCCCTAATTGTTGTGATCTGATTAGAGAATCATATTTCTGGGGAAAATTTTTATATTCATGTATACATAGAAGGATACCTACTGCTGAATAAATGTGCATTGCTGTTACATAGTCCTTTCTGATGTATTTGGAAAACCCTAGTCAAAAGGAAAATCCTATGGGCAAATATTTCCTTTGGATATTACAGCAACCCCAAGTTAACAAGAAGTATGGATGTCTGGCCCTTCGAGAGGAAATGTCTCTCTCAAACTATTAACAGGACATCTCATGCAAATTGAACCCCATGGACTATATCATTCAAACCATAGTTTTCTACAGTCTGGAGGTGCAGGATCCACACCAGAAGAGTCTAGACCCTTGTGCTTTGTCACATCATCAGAAACAAGAGCAAGTTCCTCACCCGATCTTTTAAGCAGAGGTTGCAGTTCACCTCTTTCAGATAGAGGCCATTTTCAAACTAGTTGAGTGGTTGCATCACCTCTAGAGTTTTGTTCACTTCACTCCTGGAACAGACTAGTAATTAAATTTTGTATAGGAATGCTACTACAGTTGCCCATGTGTCAACAATATTATTTAATGTATGAATGGAACTGGGATTTATGTGCTGAGATGGCTAATTATACTCGTGGGCAGTGGATTAATTGGTCATGGTCAATGGTATTCTGTAATTGTCCATGAAATAGATATAAGAAGGCAAGTTACAAACATAGAGTTTAATTATGCAACTTTGTACAATACACTTGTATCAGGGCAACAAGTTCGTGTGAATTTGGTGTTTATAGAAGTATCCCATTTCCTCAACAGAACACAAATGATGTTAGGTATGTCACATTATTTTGATGTGAAAGCAATTAGATAGATGGAAACAAGGTGACAGTTTTGACCCACTTAAGACATCAAAGACGTAAAAGCTTTTACATGTTTATAACCCATGATTCCACACTAACCACAAAAAGGATGAAGTATTATCAAGTTAAATTCTGGGAACAAAAAAGATAAGGTCATACTTTACCATAGGTTCCTAGACAAGATGATATGGAATAAGATAGGATAACTTTATTAATGCCTGACAAATAACCAGTGAAGCACGGCCCTTATAAGACCCTTTAAAACTCGCAGGTCTTGGCGAGTCACATGCCAAAACAGGTTACTCGCATAGAACCTGCGCATAAGACCCTTACCCGCACTGACTTGCATAAGACTCGCGTTGACCCATTGACTCGAATATGACTCGTATCAAACTCGTACACACCTGTATAAGACCCGTCCCTGGTAGCAAATTTCGATTTTCTTTTCTTTTCTTTTCTTTTTTGAGATCAGGTGGAGCGAAAGGGAATCTTATTTTGAGTTTTATTTTGCCGAGTCTTATACGAGTCTTATACGGGTCATTCTCGATTCTTATACGAGTCGCCAGTCAATAGCCAAACGAGTCTTATACAAGTACGAGTCATGCAACAATCCAAACAACCACAAAGGTAGGTCAACAGGACTAAAAGGTACATCCAGTGAGATAAGGTACAATACAAGAGTGCAAAAGCAACACCTTGATAAATGCTGAAGTTGGAGAATTAAACCTCCAGATTATCAACTAAACACATAACAAATCAAGCGAACAATGCCAGCAACAAAAGCACAATAATCTTCTTGCAAGGACAGTGCTATGAATGAAAATTAAAGGAACCAAATATATTTGCACAGTTAGAAGTCGGATACAACCAATAGAAATTGGATTATACTCTATACAGAGGCAAGAAAACATATAAATCCATGTGTTGCATAGAAATAGGAAAATATCCTTAGAGACCAGAGTGGCACTCTGTACCATTCTATTCCAATCAAACAATTTCTACAAAAGTTTCATCTAGCGATATACATCAGTGAAAGTTGATATGTTAGTTCAGTACAATTTCAATTACAGCAACTAATTGTAAATATGAAAATGAAGCTCAACTGACCTCCTCTAGTTTTGTCTTTGCATCCTGCAATTCCTTTTCAAAAATAGTATACTCCAGTGACCTTCGTTGCTTGTCCAATTGCTGGTATTTTTTCAGTTCCTCTTTCTCTTCATCAAGTTCCTTTAATCTTTCCTCAATATACTGAACTACTTCAATAATTTGTTTCCTCTTGTTTTCTAAGAAAAACAGGGATGCATAAACAAAACAAATGAGAATCCAAGCCTACTAATTCAATTATTTCAATGAAAATGAAAAATTCCAAAAAAAAGTTACACACCAGTTTCCTGCATAATTTTTAAACTTTCCTTGCGTCGTTCCTCATATACACGGGTGCCCCCTATTTCCTTGAGCAAATCCAATCGTTCTGAGTCCTTCATTAATGTTAAGGAAGCTATCTGTACAAATAAGTCAGGGAATGAGTCAGCCTTCAAAAGCAAATATGTATAAGCTAAACACACTGGTACCTGCAGGAAAGCTCACAAGTATACCTTTCCCTGTTGCACAACATAGTATGGATTTGAGCGAGAAAACCCAGCACTTTCTAACAGATTCATAACCTCTGTCTTCCTGCGGATTGTTTTTGATAATTTTCTTAGTTAAGCATCACAAGAAAATTGAATGCACATTTTTATAAATACACTGAAATACGCCCAGCAAAGAGAAGCCTTCACCCTACGTGATATGTTTCTTATCCAAAAAGTACTCGTCTTTTTTCAAACCAATAGTCCTTCGCAAACGCACTTCCTCCCTGTCAACCTAACATAATAAATATGTACAATCAATTTTGAGGTGTAGTTAGGATCAGCTATCATTCTAGTAACAGCAAACAATCATATCAGGAAAGTCCATTTTCTGAACTATGATAAGCTGATAACCAATGGAGCTTCCAGACATCTAAAAACATCATCAATATGTTTTCAATGTTTATCATGAACTAGTGATCACATTCATGCTGAATAAATAACATAGCCTCCAGAAAACACTCCGCTTTATGCAATTAAGCTTTGACTAGAATGAAAACTGACATTTTAAATGATCAAATTTTTTATGTATTATCATATGAATTTATCCTCCAATAACCCCAGGTCGGTACAATTGTCAAAAGATCACCAAAACAAAACCCAAGAGCCACAGAATGTAAACAGTACCAATAATCTCTAGATACTCCAGTGTTCCAAGGATCTAAACATTTTTTAAATATTTAAAATTTTCACCACCAGCTCTGCTTCAGTAAAATATAAATCTCTATACTTCTTCCTTGTACTTTTTCTCTCTTGTCATGGATATACAGGGGATTCTTGCTTGAAGCTTTTCAATGTTTCATCACTTGGAGACATTGTACAAAACGTTTTCCGATGAAACCCTTGATTGTACTTGTTGAAATGAAGAAGAAGATGAGATATCTTGCCGAAGGCTTGCTGCTGTTGATGCTACCTTGTGGAGTATCTTTGATGGAGCTCGGGTTTCCTGGGCTTTCCCTAAGCAGGGTTTAGGAGAGCTAAAGGATTGTACTAGCTTGAGAATAAGGCTATGGTATGTACATGAACCCTATCCTTATATATGAAGTTTTCAACTCTCCAAATTCTCTTGTTTATGTTTTCAACTGTCCAAAATTATCTTATTCTAAATTTGATTTTCAGCTATCAATTTCTACATGGTTTGGTAATTTCTAGCACTCGTATTTCCTTGAAGAAGATGGCACACACTTACTGCTGCAATTTATGTTGCATTAAGTGATTTGCAGATCTGGTTTATGCATGATAAGATTGACCTGCAGGGCCGACACCTGTTGGCACATAATTGGAACCTTTTCTCTTGGATTGCCTTGTTGATTGGGATTGCTAAGAGGTGAAATATTGTCCATTTTGCTGTTGTTTTATCACATTTCATAGCAGCCGTAAATCTGAAAGTTCACAGGGTCTAGACCCAGGAAACCTCTAGCAAAGATATGAAATCTTCAAATTCCAGAATTTTGAAATATCTACATATGTATCAACATCCACCATATTGAAGAATAAATCCAATTTATCCTTCTCTCTTATATTGCAGTTTGCATTTATAAATTGTCTTAACATATTTAAGTAACATGTCAAATTAATGTCAACTCACTAATAGGCTAGGTCATGTCCAATTAATAAAGTAGTTGTACAAGATTTTGGTTATGTACATTGTTTCAACAGTATGTATTGACATCTGCCATACTGAAGGATAAATCAACTTTATCTTTCTCTCTCTTGTATTGTGAATTTTATGTCTTATTTTACTGACATTGTATTAGAGCTACAGTAACCATTTGTGGAGAACATAGGTGAAATGCCTAGGAAAGGCAATGATCAGAGATCAGAAGATGCAGTGCTCACAGACAAGCCAACTCTAGAAATTACGCAAGGGCAGGCCAAATAAGACAAAAGTTGAGTTTTTAATCGAGGCTTTAATATTAATAAAGTCCCTATAGTAAAACTTAAAAAACATGTTCAAAAATATTTTTGAACAACAAACTAAGCATGACTGGAGCAAGAGAAGATTATTTGTGACTGTAGGGAATCTTGTGGTTCACACACCAGCCAACACGGCGACATAAATTCAGGCCGGAAAGTCAATGGAAATTTGCATTGACTACAAGAAAGGATGCTTGTGGAAAGGCACAAACAGATAGGATACAAGCAGCAAGTTGATTTGTATGCAGAGCTCACAAAGCACACAGAAGAACGGCCATGATTTGTCCAGACCAAGACCTGCAACAGGCATAAGAATGATGGCACTAGCGGCACTGAATTTGTGAACAGAAGCAGCCGCAATCAGGGCATGGACAAAGCACAGAACCTATCACAAAGGTAAATGCATCAAACAAGTTACTTGCAGGAGACATAACGAGAAAAAATGGCTGCAGAGAAGGGTACTCAATGAAAAAGCTGCAGAAGGAAAGTACTCGAGATGTGTATGAGGTATCAAGGAAGCGACATCAGGGCAATAGCCCCAGGGGGGGACCTGATAACCATGCATACATTGGTTGAGGTGCAAAGCAAAAATGGACAAAATGCTGCTAAACTGAGTGAGACAAGCACGGGTTGAGGCACAAAGGGAAAAAAACTTGTCATATCGTTAGGAAAAGGGACGACACATATCAAGAAACATCAAGCAAAGCCAATTCAACTTGAAAACTCCCAAGCAAAATCCCAAACATAGACAAATCGAAGAACACTAACCACATCCAATCCAACAATGATCAACCACAAACACAAAAGGACCTGTTATCCCTCATGTCAGCACGTGTGCACATACTTTTTCACATTGCATTTATCACCATTGAAAGCCCAAGGTCACAAGTCTAAAGCCTTGTAACAACCATCTGAGCTATTGTATTAAGAATCCTAGACCTTGTGATGGTTGGCCATAGCCTATCCTTTACGGTTAAGTCCTTGGTCTCATTGCCCTATATAGGATCGGGGGATTTCGGATGGATATTGGGGGGACTCATGCTTTTAGAGGAGACTTGCTTATGTAAGGGCAATCATCGATGTAATAGCCAGTACATCCTACATCGAGGTGCACCTATGTCTTACCAGTTACCATATGGTTATGAGTCATTGAGTTTATATGAAACCTTGGCCTTGATGCAGTGTTCCTCAAAAATTTCTCAACATCACAGTGAGGCACTTCACATTTCCCGATGCAAGTGGCCCCAAAAGTCAAAAAATCCACATGGTCCCAAAATGCTCAGATTCATGAGGATAACATGCCACATTGAAATTTTTCTAAACAATGAAGACATGGTGCAATTACGGGTGGTCAAATGGTACAAGTGGCTTCCAAGTGGCAGAACAAGGGCAAGATTTGTCAAAATGGTGCATGAATTGAATCAAAATTGGTCTTCAAAAAGAGAGGAACAAAAACCATGTTTCAACTTCCTCGAATTCCTAAGGGCGTTAAAGATCTAGCAATTGTGCCAAGGCATGATGGCGTGGCAGAGAGGCTGATGATGTGGCAACGCATGGCACTGTTGGGGTTAATGAGACCAACTTCAGGTCAAATCAAGGCAAATCTCAGCAAACCCATGTGACATATGCAAACTTCATTGAGGCGTTATAGAACCAAGCGACGAGGTGCCACGTCGAGTTGTCCTGGTCATCGCGGTCGAATAAACTAGTTGTTTGATGACAATACTAGTTGTTACAAGGGTCAAGGTGGAATATTGGAAGTCTTATGGACCAAAGGTTAGCAAGTGGACAAATTTCTAGTTGTTGCAAAGTCAAAAGATTCCTTATTCAACCAAACCGAATTCTTCTTCAAGCAATTCAAATTACTATGGACCAAGTCAAACTTTAAGGCGCTCATTTAAGAGGGTCGTTGGGCATCCAAGGAAGCCATTAAGCACAATTGACTACTTTTCGTCTTTTCTTCCACTTCAAAATCAACGCAAAAGGAAATGTTGGAATTCAAAGGATCTTGTGAGTCAAGTCGACCACCTTAATTATTTAAAAAAGCATTCTAATTAAATATTTTTATCAAAAATTATTATTTATTCTCCAACATTTGTATGACAAGTAAATTATTTTCCTAGAGAGAGGTCAAACTAACCATCACCTAGTTGTTAAAGATAAAACTATAAAGGCGAGCTCCTCTAGATGATTATTGTTGTTGACTTGTGAGATCATATTATGCCATAAAAAAAGAACAATGTCTACAAGCCACACACTAGAGGAAGTAACACTAGTGGCAAGACTCACCACTAAAGCAAACTTTGTATCAAACTTGGTCAAAAACTCATCCACCTCGGTTGATGCTGCAATGTCTTTCTTCTTCTCCCTCTTGTTGGGACACTCAAAGGCATAATGACCCATCTTATGACAAGCTAAGCATCTTACTTCATGTCCTTCTTGGACTCTTGTTCTCCCTTCTGTTGATTGGCCCCACTCATGGACCCCTTCTTCTTCTTCTTGCCCTTAGTTGTGACGGCAACATTCTCCTCCCCATACACCCTACCATATTGAATTCCACTCTTCACATCCCTATTGGTCTCCTCATGGATTAAATCATCCCACATCTTGCTCCAACCTAGAAAGTGCTCTCTAGCAACAATGTCATCTGTGAATCCATCCCACTGCTTAGGAAACCATCCAATGTCATACTAACCAACTGGTCCTCAAGGATAGCCATTCCCAAAATAGAAGAAAAGATAGATCAACGACTTAAAAATTATCCTCTTCGAGGGGAAACCTCCTTTACATTACATAAATGAACAATTCTTGGATGATACAAATAATAAGACCGCCTATGTATATATAGGGGTCTAAGGGGTCACAATATAATCAAAGCCAAAATATCAATAATAATGTAAGGGCACAACAATAACAATAGTGGGCTTCTATGGGGCACAATAATTACAGTAGGGGCTACAGTAACAAAAACAATAAGGGGAATATACTACTGTTATAGGGACCTAACATGCCCCTCTCCTTCAAAAAAGTATTGTCCTCAACGCTTGAGTAGTTTTGTATGCTTCTGTATAAAATTCTCATCCTCCCATGTGGAATCTTCTGCGAGTAAGTTCTTCCACTCAATGAGATATTATGAAATTAATTAATTCCATAGCTGTCGAGTTCTTGTTTCCATGACTGCTTCAGGCTCAAATATGATGTTTCCTTCTTCGCCAAGTTTTGGCAACACTATTTGAACTGGGAGCTTGTTACTGATTACCTTCTGTAAGCATGAAACATGGAAAACTAAGTTTACTCGTGAAGATGCGGGCAGCTCCAATTTGTATGCCAAAGTACCAATCTTTTGCAACACATTTAAGGACCATGGTACTTGGGTCAAATTTATTATCCTTCTTCGCTTGTTTGAGGGACATTCTTTTGTATGGTTGTAGCCGTAAAAATACCCAGTCGCCTACATCAAAACTTCTTTCACTACAACGTTGATTTGCCTGTTGTTTCATTCGATTTTGCGCTAGAGTGAGATTATCCTTTAAGAGTTGTAGAACTTGTTGATGCTCAATGTGATCTTCCACTGCTTGAACCTTAGAATTTTCTCTTAAAGATGATGTGATGGATGATGGATAATATCCATAAAGTGCCATAAATGGGGTCATTTTTGTTGCAATATGGAACGAAGTGCTATACCAGCATTCAGCTAGAGGTAACCATTTGACCCATTGTGTTTGTTTATCAGATACAAACCAACGAAGATATCCTTCCAAACATTTGTTCACTATCTCAGTTTGCTCGTCACATTGAGGATGATAAGATGAGCTATGAGTTATTTGAGTACCAAGAAAAGAAAATAATTTCGTCCAAAAATTTCCAATGAAAATGGGATCTCTGTCACTTACAATAATCTTTGGATTTCTAGATAGCTTTTGAATTGTTTCCATAAATGCAATAGCCACTGTACTAGCTTTAAAAGGATGAGATAATGCACAAAAGTGCATACTTGGTAAGTCAATCAACTACCATAATGATGACACTCTTTCCATTAGACTTGGGTAAACCTATTATAAAATTCATTGAGACCTCCTCCCAATGCTGACTTGGAATGGCTAAAGGTTGTAACAAACCCGGGGTCTTAATTTTCTCAACTTTATTTTGTTGCCAAACCAAACATTCTACTACAAACTTTTGAATATCAGATTTAAGGCCATCCCAAAAAAATCATTCTTTACCATGTGGTAAGTTTTTAAAAATCATGAGTGCCCTCCTAAGGGGGAGGTGTGCAATTCCAAAAAAATCTTTTGCTTGAGATGGGGATTCTTACAAAGATATAAGCGATCTTTGTACCATAATGAATCATTTTTCCAACTAAATGTATCATATGTGCTAGGATCTTGCTACAACTTTTGAATGAGTGTCCAGACATATTCGCCATTCTTCCATTCCTCCCTTGCTTCGGCTATCCAATCAAGTTGGATAATAGAAATGGCACAAAGCAATACTTCCACATCCTCATCCTTTCTTGAGAGTGCATCTGCAACAACATTCTGCTACCCTTTTTTGTAAATGATTTCAAAGTCATAACCCAACATATTTGTGACCCATTTTTTCGCTCCTTTGAAAATAATCTTTGTTCCAAAAAGTATTTAAGACTATCATTATCTATTTTTATCATGAAGTGCTTCCCATTAGGTAAGGTCTCCATTGCTTTATTGGATGTAGTATTGGCAACATTTCCTTCTCATAAATAGGTTTTTTTAAATATTTTCCTTGGGTGGACGACTTTCAAAAACAATAGGCCTTCCTTCTTGCATTAAAACATCAGCAATTCCATTTCTTGAGGCATCACATTCCACAATAAAGGTTTCTGTGAAGTCTGGCATAGCTAAGACCGA
Organism: Pinus taeda; assembly: GCA_000404065.3. Taxonomy (NCBI): domain Eukaryota; kingdom Viridiplantae; phylum Streptophyta; class Pinopsida; order Pinales; family Pinaceae; genus Pinus; species Pinus taeda. The sequence goes on along the minus strand of APFE031109550.1, from coordinate 218,453 downwards.
TGCTTGGCACATTGCCTCTTTAAGATGTTCAAAGGCCTTAGTTGCTTCTGGAGTCCAAGAAAATGCATCTTTCTTCAGTAATTTGTTAGAGGTACTGTCATTCTCCCATAATTCTTAACAAACTTGCGATAATACCCTGTCAACCTGAAAAATCCTCAAAGATGCTTTATGGTTGTAGGGATTTTCCATTCCTTAATGGCTTTAATTTTGTTAGGGTCTACCTTATCACCCTCATGAGATATAATATGACCCAAATATTCCACCTCCTGTACTCAAAAGAAACATTTGGAGGTTTTGGATATAATTTTTTCTCCTCCAATAGTTTCAGCACCCTGTCAACATGTTGAACATGATCCTTCCTTCCAAGATTTGCTATAGATTACTATAGCATCAAAAAATACTAACACAAATTTTCTAAGGAATGGTTTGAAAATGGAATTCATCAAACCTTGAAATGCGGAAGGTGCATTAGTACCGCCAAAAGGCATGATTAAAAATTCATAATGGCCCTCATGAGTTCTGAATGTTGTTTTTGGAATGTCTTCAGTCTTCACTCTAATTTGATGATATCATGAACGAAGATTCAGCTTGGTGAAGTAAATTGCTCCATATAGTTCATCCAACAATTCATCAATGACAAGAATGGGAACTTTATTTTTAATAGTGAGCTTGTGGAGCTCCCTATAATCCGGACGCATACGCCATGATCCATCCTTCTTATGCACCAATACTACTAGAGTAGAAAAAGAACTTTGACTGGGTTGAATTATACCCGCCTCTAGCATTCCTGCAATCATACGTTCAATTTCACTCTTTTGGGCATACGGATATCTGTAAGATCTGATGTTTGGAGGAACACTTCCTGGAATCAAATGAATAGCATGATCATGATCACGAATAGGTAGGAGGCCTTTGGGAGTCTCAAAAACCTTGGAATGATTGTCCAAGGCTTTTTGGAGATATGGAGAAATAGATGATTTCAATGTTTGAACCTCTAGTGAGCATAATTGTGCAATGACACCCCATTGTTCTTTCTTCAGAAGCTTTGTCATGCCATTAGAGCTACACCCCTTAATTCAACCTTATTTCCTTTCCAAAACAATTTTAAGAAAAGTTCTTGAAAATTAAAAGCTATCGTCCCCAGACACTATAACCATTGGACTCCTAGTACAACATCAGCACTACCCATTGGAATCGAAAGCATTGGACTATTCAATACATATTCCCCCATGGTTAGCATGATATTATGGCCCTTTCCAAAGCAATTTATGGTTCCTCCATTTGCAACTATCACTTGACACTCTGGTGTTGGATATAGGAAGCAATTCAATTCCTTGGCTATCTTACAATGAATAAAATTATGGGTACTACACGAATCAATCAGAACTATTACCTTTTTTTTCTTGATATATCCATCTTGAGAGTTTGAGGAGTGGTAATTCTTGCCAATGCATTACAAGATATGGTTAAATTCATTTCTTCTTTCTCTAGGGTTGATTCCTGGTGTATATCATCCTCTTCTGATGTTTCTTGTTCATTTTCTTCATCCTCTTCACAATCTATGTAGAATAATTTATTCTAAGCTCACTTATGACCTTTAGCGTATTTGCTATCACAACTATAACAGAGCCCTTTTTCTCTTTTTTCCTCCAATTGTTGTGGTGTCAAACTTGTAGGTTGGGGAAGACTAGGAGCAACAATACTTCCATCTTTATAGTTGTAAGTGGTAGATTTCCTTGTTTCCATAATTTTTCTTTCAAATTTTATTGCAACCCTGAATGCCTTCTCCAATGAATCAGGTTCCCAAAGGCGAACCATATGTTGGATGTTATCTTTTAAAGTCCCTATGAAGACATCAATCCTATTCTCCTCTAGAATATCAGTTACTCTCATATTAAATTTTTGGAAGTCTTCAATGTGCTCTGCCATTGAACCCTTTGGTTTGAGATTTATCAATTGGCTAAAGAAGGTGTTTAGCTTTGTATCTTCATAATGTGCTATCATTTCCTCTGTAAAAATCGTCCAAGTGACAAGTGGTTTACGAGAACAAAGTCATCTAAACCATACAAATTGATTGGGTTCTAAATATAAAGATGCAATACGTACCTTTTGTGAGGTTTACACATCTTGTAGATCAAAATATTGCTCCATCTGTATTATCCATGTTACCGGATCTTTGCCATCAAACTTCCTCATATCTATCTTTGCAATGTGGTGGTTCTTAAACCCCATATTAGAGTCTCTAAAATCATAATTCATATTCCTTTTGTCTTCATCATGATTTTCACGGATTACCTTGTCACCACTGGGAAGCCTTTCTTGCACCATCTCTTTCAACCCTTCCATCTCTGCTTTTAAACCATTCATATCACCTTTTAATTTTGCCTTTAAACCACCCATCTCCCCTTTAATTTCATCTTTGGTTGCTCCTTGTGAAAGCGAAATTTGTTGCACTTGGTCCCGTAATTTTAATATATCATGTTGCAATTCTTCCTCTTCATGCGTCATAATAGAGCTTTTTGAGGGCTTAATAGGTGTAGAATTCTTTTGTTTTGGAGGCATTTTAGAACCCAATACTGATATCTATGCTTAAGTATGCCCTTGGAATTACCTCGAACTGATTTTTCAAAAAAAAGTCATGCAATTAAAAAAAAAAAATACACACTTTTTTCTTGCTTTTAGTTGCTCTATCTTGAAACGGTTGTAAATCTGTAATTTCAATTCTCCAAGGTCTGAAATTATGTCATGTGGTATCCCTCTAAGCCTTCTTTCCAATGCCACAAGTCAGACCAAAATTGGATTCTTCAAGATAAAGTTATGCCCAATATCCCACGATTACATTATGGACTGGTTCAGTAGATCGAACTTGTACGGAGTGCCACGTGTCACTGTTTCAACTTTTGGCCCTGGAATTGCTACAAGAGAAACTACAGAGTGTTCTATTTCTGTCACTTTTTACGAAATTCAAATTTGATGATTGAAGAGAAAGTTATGAATGCTTTCCCTTGGTCACTGGTTTAGGATTGAATTTTGGAGCATGCAGAAACCCTAATTTCTTCAACCCATATCTCTGAAACTATAGCGAACAAAGATCTGAAATTCGTACATGAAGTTCACCCAGATTTCGGCTCGACGTGGTTGCAATTTCAGCCTCTGGAGCTTCGTAGAAAAAAAGTTATAGCGAAAATTCCAAGATGACCTATTTCAAGCAGCAAAGCCCTAGAATCCAAAGCTCTGATACCAAATTTTATGCAACCAACTCACAAAATAGAAGAAAAGACAGATCAATGACTTAAAAATTATCCTCTTCGAGGGGGAAACTCCTTTACATAAATAAACAATTCTTGCATGATACAAATGATAAGACCTCCTTTGTATATATAGGGGTCTAAGGGGTCACAATATAATCAAAGCCGACATATCAATAATAACGTAAGGGCGCAACAATAACAATAATGGGTTTCTATGCGGCACAACAATAACAATAGGGGCTACACTAACAATAACAATAAGGGGAATATACTAGTATTATAGGGACCTATCACTATAGCCGACTCAACTCTCACCTGTGTGATCCTGGTAAGATATGAGGTCACTGTGTCAGTCTTGGTTATCTTGGTGTTCTTTAGTTTCTCACGCAACGCCATCTTTCTATCCTCATTAGTGCTCTGGTAAAGTTTTACCAGGGAATCCCACATTTCTTCCCTAATAAATTAGGTATAATGTGGTATCTGATTGCATCTAGAAGGATCGTCTTAGCCTTCACATTTCGCTTGTTGAAGCTTGCGCACTGAAAAAGGATCAACGGGTGGTGGTAACGCACTCTCTACAATATCCCACACCTCAACTTCTTCAAGCAGCAAGACTATTCTCTCCTTCGATGGGCCAAAATTTTCAGCCCCACTCAACCTTTCCCCCACCCTTAAACCAGTAGCCATCTGACCCTCCCAACCAACACAGCATCCAATCACTAAAATTGATGAAACAACCTCTCTCTCAACCACAGATCTCTAGTATATAAGCAATTTTATGCATGTTGTAGGTTCATTGTTTATCTGTTGAGGTTCATTGGTGCTCTGATACCTTGTAGAAATTTTAGGTCCTGTAGCCCACCCTAATTTCAATTTGTTTTATGCGTCAAGTTTAATGCCCACAAGCCACATATTCATGTTTATATATAAACTTGAACATAAATTACAAAAGAAACACTAGGAGGCTACCACTACTCGTTCACTTTTCAGTTGATAAAATAATTTTAGACGAGCGCAAACAAATTTTAGACACTTGCTTTTTGTCAACCTCGGACCCCTGTAGGGAAAACTAGTTTGAAGGAGTATTTTATGTTGGAAAATGTAACTAGGTTCAGTCTTCATTTGATGTATTTGAGTCATCTTGTAATGTACTTGTCAAAAGAATAAAGAAAAGATTTATTATTATTATTATTGTGACTTATTAAAGCATGGGTTTCATGGTTGGGTCACCATGGTCTAGTTCAAAGTCCCCATTGAGAACTTCTAGGATTTATTCTGAGTCAATAGAGTCATTGTACTTTTAAAGAGACCCTTCTTGGGCTTTTGAATCATGTAAAAAGGTTAAGTATTGAGTCAAATGTAATTTATCTATCCTCCACATCAAGTCGGCCTAGACGAGGTCAAGTCAGCCTAAGGACATCAATTCGACCTCCCTTGAAGCCTATAAATAGAAGCAAGTCGAATTCATTTGGAACACCATCATCTCAAGCAAGTTCGATATCTCTAAGGAAGCTAGGAAGTTGAAATACGAAGTCGGGAAGCCAAAGGAAGTGCGAGTTAAGTGAAGTCTAAGGAGAAGAAGAAAAACGAAATTTTGGTGCCTCTGTCTCTCTGTTTCGTGCCCTGGATTGGGAGATCGAAGTCTTCCAAGTTTTGCCGATGCCGGAAGCTGCTACATAGTCGAAGTTGCTGGAAGAGAGGTCGAAGATCTGGGAGGCTGACTTGGTGTGGAGGGAAGGTTTGGTCTTTGTCTAGGGTGAAAAGTCTCAAAGAATACTATTGAAAGGAAGAGAATTTTCATTGGGTTTTCCCTTCGAGGGGGGTTTTTCCCTGGCATAGTCCCTACATCTGGTGTCCATTGTTTTATGTGCTTTCGCTTTGGTAATTGCTTGATGAACTAAAAAAAAGAAGATATAAAGAATTGTAATAAAATATCAACATCACAAGTAATTATCAAGAATAAGAAAATCTTTCTGCCTTTCTGATTTTCTAACATTTTATTTGCTATTCTCAGAGAATTAAATACATCACATAGGGTGATTATCTCTCCCTGCTACTGTCTAGGAAAATGTGCCACGGGCCTTGAAACCCATGCACTGTCCAGCAATCACTGCTCTAGAAATGCATGCTACTGACAGACTTTCTCTGCTCAGAAAATCATGTCACCTTCAGCAGACTAACCCCTCGATTCTCTGTTGACAGATGAGAAATATCTCCTCACTGTGTGCCACAGTTCTGAGAATACTTAACCTCAAACTCCACATTATCAGTTCTCCAATTAATGCTTTTACTGCCTTGAAAAATGCAGACTCTTCCTCGAAATCTATGCTGGAGATGTGTCTTAGAAACTCACTGAAGTTGTCTCTTATCTCCTTGATTTTCAGGCTGTGCCTCCTCAAAAACTGCGCTGATATTCCAAGAGACCCGCGCTGGAACTTCTTCCATACTCAGCCCATTCTCCTTGAAATGTGTGCCTGGTTTCCAGCCTAGAAACTCGGGCTGTGAGGTTTCTCCTTCTTGTTGATTTCTCTTCTTAACCAGATGGTTGTCTCAGCCCCTTTCTTCTTCAGCAAAATCTCCTTCTCTCCTAAACAAAAGCTATCTCAGACTCCTTGCTATCTCAGCCCCCTCTTCTCCTCTCCTCTTCTCCAACTCTACACTTGAAGAATGAGTTTTCTCCTTTGCCTTTTCTCCAGTTTTAGTCTCTCTAATGAAGAGAAGCCCTAACCATGATCAAGGGCTGAGTTTAGATCTCAGCTCTCCCTGATCAAGAGTGGAAATCTAATCTCCATTAAACCCCATTAATAAGCCTCCCTAGTCACTTTATTACGTTGTGTTACATTGTATGTTTTTCCACTTAAAGTTGTTTTAAAAACTTAAAGTAACTTTAATAATATAGAGTATTATGTACTTTTTGTACCTCGTAAAGTGACTAAAAAGTCATATGACTTTAATAACTCATAAAGCCACACTAAAAAGTGGGTCTCATGTATTTTCCTAGGCTAAAGGAAAAAAGCACTAGGAATCACCTCCTTAGTACCTTTTCCAACAGTATCCAATGGAAATCCTCCCATATCCTCTTTCGAAGAACTTGGGACTAAAGAGTGGGGATTTGGGCAGAGGTGACTACACCCTCATCTTGTAGGTTTCAATCATAGCAGGTTGCATGGACCTTAGCAACCCTGCTAAATTGATCAGAAACAAGAACAATGTAATAAGGAGTCAACATTCAAAGGGAGAAACAATGTAATATTACATAGAGGAGCCAACAGTAAAAATTACATGGTTGGAAGGAGCAAAACATGGCCACAGAATGTGTGCAGATGAATAGAATAAATATAAATCTGTCTTTTAATGAAGTATTTTCTCGAGGCAGAATTTTGTTTCTTGAGATTTTCAGGCTGACAGTGGTATGCAATCAGATATTATTAGAAGCACTGTGCTACAGGTGTTCCATACTTCAATTTTTCATGATTAAATATTTTGAAATGCAGCATCTTGGCGCTTGGTATAGATTATTTAGTGCTTGTGATTGGCGCGGATAGACAGAAATAACCAAGGCTCTCCCAAGCTTACAGGAGTGTAACAGGAGACGAGCACAGTAAGGCTTCTTGCAGATGTGTGGAGACAGCCCCAAAATTTCAGAGAAATTCATGGAGGACAGCAGGGACCAAAGAAACTGATACCTAAAATTATAAAAAAAAACAGAAACCCCGACAATGACAATTCATTCATGTGAATACATATTCACATCATATGCAACGTAAATACTAAATTCAAATTTGTAAATGGTACAAACATGATTCATCAATCACCGTTGTTATTATCATATGTCACATTGAATCAATGATGCATGCACAGCAAAACTTCAAAATTATAACTTATATAACAAAATGAAATATATTGACTCAAATTCTAAATGGTAAGTAAATACTAAATTGTTGATACTGAAATCTAAAATAGTAAATATCAAAAGTACTCAAATATAGTAAAGAGTGATGGGACAGAGACTCAGTCATCAGTATCTAGAGTTAAAAATTTACAAATGCAAATTAACACTCGACAGTGGAACCTAAAAGTAGCTAAATGAAATCAACATCAAAAAAGCAAATGAATGCCATCAACTGGTCCTCTATATCAGACTTATGGAACATCACAAGCCTCAGTACATCAACCCGGTTTGGAGATTACTCTGGAAGCTAAAGGCGGCACCCCGGTCCCGTCTACTGCTGTGGAATATACTTTTTAACAAGATCCCTACAGGTACTAATTTGATGAAAAGGTCCTTTAATGGCCCTTTTTGGTGTCATTTATGTCGAAATGGCAAGGAGAGTACTGATCACCTGTTCCTACATTGCCCAACCTCACAAGATTATTGGAAATGCATCGGCACACATTATCCCTCTCTAAAAGCCTGGCAAGGGCCCAACCTTCAAAATGCCTGGAGTTCCTGGTGTCAAGACCATTCTGGAAAAGCCAGGAACATGCCCCTCCTTGCCTGCTGGTCTATTTGGATTGCCAGAAACCACTCTATATTCAACCAAAAAGCCCCTCATTGGCCGACCATTCTGCTCCATACTATAGCTGATTTTGATCTTATCCCTGAGGAGGACACCAACCCCCCTCCCCGCACCATTATCCTGGAAACTATAGACAAATCAAAACCGTGGGCTTATTTTGATGGTTCCGCACAAGAGACAGGATGTGGGGGGGGGGGGGAGCCATCCTTTCTAAAGGAATCTCACTGTTATAAGATTCAAATAAATCTTGGCAGGGGCACAAATAATTATGCTGAACTCTGTACTGCAAAACATCTCATTCATTTTGCTTTAGAACAGCACTGCAGACATTTACAGTTATTTGGTGACTCCAAAAGCGTTTGCAATTGGCTTAATAATGCAACCCATTGCAATGCTTATTCTTTGAGACATATACTTGATGAAGCACAAAGATTGATATCTTCTTTTGATTCCTTTGTCTATCACCACATTTACAAGGAGCAAAACACGGGGGCAGATCAGCCATCAAAAGCGGCAATGCATAGACAGGACAATGACTGGCTAATACAAGAGGAAATTGATGGGTCCTACCATCAATACTATCACAAACCTTTTGTGGAACTCGAGCAGAATGGGCTATAAGCCCAAAGCTTTATTATTGTATATATTAGTTTAGTGGCTCATATATGAACATACAGGTTTTGATATCCAATATATAGTTTTTTCTCTCTCTACGAAGAGACAACACAATTTTGGAGACACAATATAGCTGATTACAGAATCCCTGCGTGGAGACACAGTTGTTATGCTTTTCTAGCCTTTTTGGACAGTCCTATGTATTTCTTGATCGACAAGCTTGCCCCCATATGCATATGCCTCGGCATCTACAAAATGTAATTTCTTATATATCAATAGAAATTAAGACTTTTTTCCACGGGAAAATTGACAAAAAAAAAAAAAAAACTGGTCCTCTACATCTATTTGTTGCATAAAGCCTTTGTGTAAATTTCACCACTAAAATTCTATTGCAGCAACTAGAAATTATTCTTTTAATTGTTAATTAATTTAACAATTTATTTACTACGACAAATACTGAATAAGTCACACTGCAACCTTCACAAATAAAACTGTGGAAAATAATAGCGCTGGAAACTGAGGAATATGCTAGCACATACACATCAAAAATTAACACATATTTTTGGACAAATGTCCCCGGAAAAACCAAACTTGGGAAAACTGGTACAGCAGCTGAGGGTTTTATTATTATGCAACAATGAGAGATTTTGAGTACAATCCGGATGACAAAAACAAGCAATCCTACAAAGAAATTACAAGCAGAAATATTATGAGAATTTTTCCTCACTCCCACTAGCAATTTGGGCTCTAACTGCAGCTCCAAGTGAGTCGTCCAAACAATCTCTGCGCAAGCTTGCGTCACCCTTGCGCATCCCCTTCCTCGCTCTTCCTGAATCAACTGCTCATGTAGCCGTCTTGTCTACCACTAGCTAAGAAGTTGTATGTCCGGCCTTCTGGAACACTTTTCCAGCCTCTAGAACTGAAATCCAACTTCTCTCCCGCAAAATCGAATTCTCTGTAGAGGCTTCTGCGCAACCCCTACGCCAACCTCACTATGGCTCTTTCTGCCTCTCTTTAATGCACTTCCCCAGATCCGGAAAACTTCCTCTGACTCACTATCCCTGCCCCTCACTGTCTTTGCTTCCTTTCAAAGCTCGAACTCTTCCAACAACTACAGGCTCTCTGGAAAAATTGAACTCTCCAAGGAAATCGAACTCCACATCTGTATTCTAAATCTACCCATCGATTTCTTATAATCCTCTATTGGACCTCTAAAGACCAAGACTAAAACTTAATCAAGGGCCCAGATTAATCCCCGATCAATCCGTGTGAGTTTCTAGATGATTCACACCTGATCTCAATTAATTCTAATTAATTAACCCCTTTTCCGAAGTTTAGACTTCGGAAATAATTAAAAATAGGCTAATAATCTAATTGAGACACTTCTAGGTGGAATTTCTAGAAAGATTTATGGGTTATGGAGAACTCCTGTGCTTTAGCCTCTCCACAAAGTTTCGAGACTAGAATACCTTCAATGCTACAAAAACTCACAGGCTCCAGGGCTATCAATGGGAGTGTCACTATCTAGGTTGAGGTCACTATAATGAGTTACCAAGCCAAATCACAACTCACTCTCCTCGATAGATATGGGTAGCCTAATAAGATAAAGTAGGTAAATATGGGCATATTTGGGCCATCATTAATAATCGATGGAACAATCAACTCCATCGTCATATACATGCAGTCGAATATTTCCTTATCATTATAAATCTCAGCTAGAAGAAGAGCACACTGGGGAGGTTAGAGATGGGTTGTATGATTACTAGGAACCTAAGTCACAGGACACCTCCTTCGAGATCCCGTGTCCGGTATTTCACATGTCAGACACAACACGACCCATAATCGTGTCCTAAAATCAGGACATGTGTTTGGGTTGTGTCGGACACATGCCTTAACGTGTCCCGATTTTAGGACCCGTGTCCCATTAAAATCCCAAACTAAAAAGCATCATGTCTTGATTTTTTTCGTGTTTTCTATCAATTTCATGTTTGTTTGTGAGGCATTAGCCAACATGGACCATAATGACCCAATGCTAGAGCCAGTGACTTTTGATGATGAGTCCCTTGAGGGGTCATCCTCCACACCAACATATGCAGCAAGAGATCTTGGATTAGGCATAGAGGAGGAGGATGGAACAGAGTCAAATGGCAGTGGTAGTCATGGTGATTATGACATGGAGGACCTAGAATATTGATAAAGTTGTGACTAGTGAGTCATGACCAGCACCACTGACGAGCTATGATATTCCTACCTATTTTGTATCTACCCTATTTTGTATTTTCGAGTGGCATTCCCTCGATATCTATGTAATCCATTTTGATGACTTAAGGAAAAATCTGCAATTTATGGTTTTAATATCTAAGTTGTACTTCTAAATTTCTAGTTTTCTTTCATCAATCATGATATTCCTAAATTTCTAGTTTCTTATGTGCTTGAACAATTGTTAATAACACAAACAATGAACATTGAAATGTGAACATCATTGATGTAGCAAAATTAAAAAACTAACTAATTCTAAAATTGTAAACACTGAATTAGTAAATTACCAAAAAGATATCATCATAATTCATATATGTAGATGTTCTAATTTCTAAAAAATGTGGATTAGACACTATTCCAGTATTATATATGTGTATGTGTGTGTGTGTCCCCCGTGTCCTATTTCCGAGGTTGTTGTGTCTCATGTCGAATACTCATATTTATGTGTCCTCCATGTCTCGTGCCCTCGTGTCATGTGACTTAGCTAGGAACGCATGGTCCCTAAGCATTCCAACCAATTCGAAATACATAAACAGTGTTTTCAATAAGGCCGCAAGTACCTTTCGCAAAAACTTGGAAAAGATGGCAAGAGATGTAAATCAACCATGTAAGCAATTCCAATTTGTTTTGATTTTAAAGTTCAATTGTTTACAATTCAAATAGGAGATTGTAAACACTTCTTTTAGCCAAACTTAGAATCTAAATTGTTGTACAATGAAGAAATGAAATGAACTAACTAATGTCTTTGTCTTTGCGGCACATTGGTGGGATTCATTTGGCAGCTAATGTCCTCAATTGGAGTCTTCACCCAAACTTTCAGTGCTTTTGGTTGTGAGCGCAATTGGTCTATTTTTTAGCGGATAAACAAGAAGAGAAATTGTTTGGAACAAAAACAGTTAAATAATCTCATCATCATGCAATACAACCTTTGACTAAGGTGCAACCAGTTGATGAACAGAATACCTAATCTAGATCACATTGTGTTGGACGATATTGATCCAAATCAAAATGGGTGGAGGAAACTCAACCAGCTGAGTTTGATGGTGATTTTGATATTGATGCCATGGAGTTAGGGGGATTGATCCCAATGCAGATCTGGTAGTGCCAATGGAACCAGAACTAGTAGTTGAATCAAGCAAACGCAGTCTACCAATATAAGGCACTAGTCATGTACCCTGACCAACTCGCGCTTCCATTAGGTCTAGTTTTGTTGCTACCACTCAGGTTGCAAAGGAATCTAAGGAATCCTCAAAATCTAAGTCAGTTGATGTTTATGTGGCTCATGTTGATGATCCCATGTCTAGTAGTAGTGATGAGTTTGATCATGATTTGGAGTGAGCATGTTGATTACTCATATGTAGACTTGCAGTAGGCCAGTGGCCCCATAGTTTGTAACATTCTTTTTGGACTCTAGAGGCCATATAGAGCCTCACTGATTATGTATTTTGTTGTTGATATGTATTGCAATCAGTGCCATTTTGATATATTCACCTTTACATGGTATATACATGAGAAAACTTTGCATATTTTGTCTCTATTTGTTTGCAATCATGGTTTTAAATCTAAAAAAAAAAAAATTTCATTAAAAATTAATTATTTCGTGTACTTTTTAAAAGAACGGTTCATTGAGATCTGGCTAGTCTGGTTTTGCCTGTTCCAATTCAAACATTGATTTGATAGGTCGACTAGTCTTGTCACCAATTCTGATTTTGAATACTATGCTCTCATCTCAAAGTTAAACGATAAATGACTTGTAAATGTCAAATAAATGAGATGTATACGTAAAGGTGAATTAAGTTTAGTACTTTATTATTTCTTTTTGTCTTTATAACCATTTTTATATTTTTTTAATTCTATACGCTTTTTCGAAATTATACCCAAAGAAAACAAAATCGATAGGGGCCACCCACAAGCCCCCCTTTTGTGAAACACATGCTTCTCGATAGGTGGTGCCCACAAGCCCCCACTTTTGCGAAACACATCCCATTTTTCGTGAGGTAGCACCCACAAGCCCCTTTTTTCAGGAAACACATCTCATAACTCTACAAAACATTTATTGACATGTTTCGCAAAGTTTGGCAAAAATGGGAGTGTGGGAAAACATTTCACTAAGCAACCCCCCACCCAGAGTTTCAAAGAACATGCCCACAACCCTAGAGGACACATCCCCATGTAACACTTGAAATAACAAGTAAATATATCTTTTTATAAAGGATTTCTACAAACATAACTATGTTTCTTGATATTTTCAATTTGAGATCAGTACACATTGGTTTTTGTGACAAGTATTGTTTTACATAAGCTTCAAGGTTTAATTCTTGGTGATTAAATACTTTGAAACACAACATCTTGGTGCCCAATATAGAACATTTTGTGTTTGTGTACCCTTGCCTCAAAATCTAGAAATTACTCACAAGGCAAGAGCCAGACCAAAATGCAACAAAGAGGTGATTGTCACTGTCACATTAGCACTGCAGCTTCTTCTCTTTAATGGAATTTCACCACACAAGGAGCTTCCCATCTTCTCACCTAAAGGATGCTCTAATTCAAATGGCTCAAGGTGATGTATGTGAATGGCTAAGTAAGGTACTAATATGGATTAGGGCACAATTCTTTATGTAGAAGGAACAACATGCCATAAATTAGGCCTTGACAAGTATGCTTAATGCCTAAGGTTTCAAGGTGTAGCTCAACAAAAGTATATATAGGCATGCAAGCACAAAGAAAAGGTTTACTTAAAGATAATAACAACAATAGGAGATAGCCAAAATTTCGATGACTTTTCACCACCACAATGATCCCAATGTCGTTCCCTACTTGGGTGGTCGGGCCTTAGAAGCTAAATTTAAGAGATATCAAATTCATGCATGGAGTAAGGGAGAAAACCCTAATTTTCACTTTCAAACCATAACTACCCTATTAGCAAGGGATAAATTAACAAGAAGAAATCTCTCTAAGAGGCCTTCTAGGGAACTCACAGAAAATAGATTTAACGTGCCATAATTTACCAATATTTCAAAATAAAATATACATTTAGACAAGGTACAACAAAAAAACCGTAGTAATTTCATCACATGAAAACCATAAAAGATATGCAATAATACTCACAAAATTTCCAAGAAATTGCCTTCTTTCAATCCGAAAAGGACATCTTCAATACACAAACTAGTCTCCAATAGCAATAGCTCTGCAAAAGATCACACCTCCACAAGTTGCGAAGAGCAAAGCCTAAGTGAAGCTCTCTCTGAGGAGAATGAAATTCACACAAGTAGTGATGAAAAAATGAATGGAGTGATCCTCTTTTTATAGGAGGTCTATCACTTCCATTAATCCAACCAAAAGCCCCTAAACAAGTTTGATTTTCGGTAGACATAAAGTAAATGGGTTACAAGCAAACCCAGTGAATCAAAAAAATAAAATATGCCAACATTTTCTCACATGTATGAGGCGTAAGGCCTCTCTAAGCATGACATCATAACCTTTTAGGGCTAAAAATGCTCCAAAGTGGACTGTAATCGCAAGATGTGTCTCCAAATCTCATGATCAACCACAATTTGAGGAATGGTCCTCAAATCTAGCCTCAAAGCATCTCCATGTGTTTAAAAGCTAGCTCTGGGTGCTCTGTGTCATGTCCATGGGTGCCATCTAGACAACGTACTATACTCTCTCTCCAATGTTAGGACTCCATGAGTTAGTACAAGCTCTCCCTAATCATCCTAGGGATGATCGTCATCATCTGGGATCTAGATCAAGGCATGCCCATCAAGTAGTGTCAAGGCTAGCTTGAGGGCACGCTGGAACGTTGGGTACATCATCAAGAATCCTTAGTGCCAAGCAAAGTGAGATCAACGTTTTGTCCTCTAAGGGTCTAATGGGGTGTCAATCATCTATTAGTATCATCAAAGTGCCCAATGCTCTGTTGTAAAAGGGAAATGTTGCATCTGTAAGGTCATCATGCTCTCTAAAAGTATAGTGTGGCCAAGGAAATGTGTGGAGTACAAATAGAATAAGGCCTTAGCTGCTATGTGCAAAACCTCCTGGCAAAACCATCTCAAACTCAAGTAAAAGAAACCACTCATTACACACAATAACCATAGATGCATCTAAGGGGATAACACTTAACTATTAAGAGTATAGTAATACTTGAAACCAAGATCACCTTCAAATATCTAACTAGATGTGTTCCCTAACTTTGTGTAGATGCGACTAGGTAATCTGTTGAGAAATCTAGGGGCACCTAGATTAGGTGATTTCTATTACTTTGATAATTGCTTGTGATGCCTTTTTACTTAACTTGATTAGCTTCTTCTTTAACTTGATTATTATTGTGTTTTCTATTATCAAACAGCTACCAAACAATGAAGATCAATGAGACAAGAGGACACAAAATGTACGATGCTAGCCAGGGCCAAAGCCACTCCTTTTAAGAGGAAAACCCACAAGAATTCTTCACTCCTTATAGAATCTTCAAATAACGAATTCCAAGACCTAAGACCGTTGACAAGGACCCCTCCAAGACCAAGTCAACCTTCCTTCTTGATGAGCTTTCCTTACATAGCATACAGCAACAAACTTTGACTTTCTAGCAATAACTTCGACCCCAGCAACTTTTCCAGCAACATCGACCCCAACAACTTTTCTAGCGACTTCGACTTCCAAAAACTTTCGAGCAACTCCTACCTAGCAGCGTCTAAATTTCGTTGCACTTAAGTGAGAGAGAGAGAGAGAGACTCAAAAACTTCGACTATAGCTTCCTTCTTAAACTTCGCTTGCCTTAGGGCTTCATTTTTAAAATCGAACTCTTTTTCTTGCTTCTTCGTATGTGTTGGATGTGTGTTCCAAATGAGGTCAAATGCCTCTTATATATCGGTTTTCAAGGGGCACAAATTGCCTCCATGATGCTGACTTTATCTTTCATTTAGGCCAACTTGTTGTAGCACATTGACAAGGTCTTGGAGGGTCTTTTATGACTCAAATAAATTTATTTTACGTAATACAAGACAATGTCACATGGATTGGGTTCAAATTCGAGTTCGAAAACAATAAAGTTAGATTCCAATCTGAATTTTTCATTGAGGTTCAGATAAGGTTTGTCAGCAAGTTGGAAAATATATATATATATATATATATATATATATATATATATATAATTTACTAACATTTATTAATAATTTATAACTATATAAAAAATATAATAATATTATTATTTACATATCAATACAATTCAAATTTAAATTTTTTATAAATATATATTCTAATTTATAATATAAAATATAGATAATAATTTTGATATGAAATATCAAAAAAAATATAATTAACCACCGTGAAATGGTGTCACTGCTTGTTGTAGCATTTTTGATAACCAACTTGTCTCCCCGCTCGATTAAATACATTTACAACCGCTCGGTTAAATACATTTCACTTAGGATCATGGTTGTGACTAGTGACCAGAGTTGCGATAATGTGACCCTCTTTAGCAACAAATCGCGACGTGTGTTAACAATTGTAACCTTTAGCCGTCACCCATCGCCACAGTTTGGGACTCACTAGTCACTTGATTGTAGCAAATCACAGCATCACAATGCAGCGATGAAACCCGCAACATGCAAATCACAAGCAATGGATGGGAGTCACTAGGGGCTTGATTGCAACAAATCACGCAATGTCATAGTACAATAATGAAAGTTCAGCATCATAATTGGTCCAGTAGGTGTTATAAAGAGAGCACACAACACAGGAAAGTAGCCACTAGCATCTAGCCTCAATGAACCATTAACTGAACCGAAACAAACTTTTATTTTCCCTTGGGGTTCGCCAAATTTCAAATTTCCAATTTCAAGTTAGAAGTTCAGCGAACCCTGTGACTTGGATATAAGATGATGCCCAAAGGGGTCTTACATGTATGCAATGACTCTTTTGACTTTATAATTCTATGACAAACCTAGAAGTACTCAATGGGTGCTTAACCTACAAATAAATTTACCTTGAGCATGAAACCCATGCCTCAAGAATGAAAATAATGAATTTATTTTTCTCTTTACATCGTATACATAAAATCATAATTACAATAGAAATTATGAAGATCGAAACTAGTCACACATTTCAACTCTCTTTCTTAACCAGGGAGATATTCATAATCCATACATGGTACATGAGCATTCTCAAACTAAATAATTCTCATAAGAAGAGTTGGATTGGTAAGCCATCTCATAAGCTATTATTGCAGCTTATCTCATTGCATCTCATCATACCAACCAGCATTGTCGCATAGCAAGGCCTTCACTAACAACTCTATCTCTCCACAATATCATAGCACAATGTTGGCGAAACAATGACTGATAGACACCATCATCATTGTTTTTTAAGGCACATACTCCACTCGGATGTTCACAAGGCATGTCCTTCTAAGACAATTCCCGTCTTGGAATTACACATCCTCAAGGAATTTCCTCTTTGACTACGCTTACCTATTGGATGCCCTACCACATCCTCAAAAAGTATCGGAAACGAAATGCTTACCCAATCATCCATTCTTTCTTCACAACATGAAAACAACAATGATGTGTTTATCTCTCCCTCTTAACTAGGGAGGATCTACACATTCCTATAAAAGGAATATTCCCAAGCTATCTTTTAACAAGGGACTTGCCCAAGCTCCCTCTCAACTAGGAACTTGTTTCTAACAGCAACTCTCTTCTCTTTTGGTGGAGACCATGGTACTGTCAGCTATGTTGCACTCATATTGTCAAAATTCCAAGGAAGCAGAAGTACCAAATTTTTCGACGAGATCAAACCACCTATCAGTAATCCATGTGTCATCGCCAACCCATTTTGCAAGTTATATGATGTAAATGATCCTAGTAAGACCTTGAGTATATGTAACAACCTAGGTAAGCCTATGATTTTGGCGATGAATTTCATCCTAGGAGGTTTTTTAACCTCGTTGATTATCTTTGTTTCTAAACATGGCTAATCAAAAGAGTTTTTTCCCTCCAGCTTAAACGCCAAAGCTAGGGTGAAAATTATTGTCGAAATCATAGGTGAGTCCTAGTGTTTTTTAGTCGAGTCTAATGTAAAAGTGATTGGGAATAATTTAAGCTAGATGGTTTAATTATTTTATTACAATATCACTTGATCTATTGGATCATATTGTGTCACAGATAGGTTATGTGTCTTAAGGGTTTAAGCCAAATGTGTATTCCCTCTTAGAGTCTTGTAAATGTAAAATCTTATGTATAAGAGGGCCGGAAAAATATTAAATCCCTTCATGTGTAAATTAATTACTTTTTCTGACAAAATAAAATTAAATCCTATACCAGAAAATTAAGTAGAGTCAAATTTAAATTGTCTTAGGAAAATAAATTCTCCAAATGGAAAATTTCGTGAGTCCTAAAAGAATCAATTTTTAAAGGTCCTCCACTAAGGGAATATTGTATATTTCAAGAAAATTTGGACCCTTGGACCTTAGTGGTCAAATCAAAGTCAATTTTTTGAGCAAATTAGCTCAAAATAATTAATTTTGAGCTAATTAAAATGGAATTAAATGATAAATTCGAAAATTCCTCAAAAATAAAAAAAATCAAAGGTCAAGATTAAAATATCTCGAAGTGTTTATCAACGACCAAGATTATTTTGACAAAGATCAAAGAAATTAGCTATTATTTTTCTATTTGGAGGATTTATCTATAAATTAGAGTCATTTGAGTCTCTAGCATCTTGATCTCTGCTAGAAAATTTCTGTTGAAGTAGATTTGTAACTATTGTCCCGTTGAGAACTATTTTTTCAATCATAATAAAGCTATGTTGCAGAAAACTTCAAAAAACCCAACATTTCGGGCTGTACCCGTACCCGAAACTTGGCTGAAACTCGGAAGAAACTCGACAACCATGTAATTATCTACTAGAGTTAATATAAACTTGTTTTTCCTTTTAAATTGTCATCTATGGGTCTTATTCCCTTTTTTCTTGCAAGATAATGTTTTATTCACTTATTTATATATATATATATATATATATATATATATATATAATATATATATATATGACGTTTCGGCTGATGTTTCGACCGACGTTTCCATTTTTGGGAGGTGACGTTTCTAAACGTACCCGTTTCAAGAACTCTGAAACGTTTCAGCGTTTCGTGCAACTTAGTAATAAAAAATTTGGGGTGCAATTCATGGTGTTTTGTTTATTGATTTGTGGTATGTGTTGACTACGGGCATCTCTATGTTGTGTTGAATATTAGTAACATTTGTTTTTTCATTAGATGGAGATAAAACCATACTATTGATAGTTTTGGGCTAATCTTAAGTTGTTTGATTCCCCATGTGATCTTACAAATTATTTTGAGATAAATTCATAGTGTTTGCAAGTACATCAGTCCTTGGCCTCCAAATTCACAAACTTGGGCAAGAATAATTGTTGCTTGGATTCCAAATATTTATATGGTGGATTAAACCTTTGCTAAGGCTTTAGTATACATTGGGGTTTCTTAAGTATTTTTAGCCATTCTTCAAAGGAAAAAACGCCATAAAAATATTTTTCTAAATAATTTTAAAACCTTTGTATATTTGTAGATTTTGTGAATAATTTGTAGATATAACTTGTAAATTATTTTTTCTAACTTGCGTTTTGGGGATTTTTAGTATTTTTGTATATATTTCGGGTTTTCGGGTTTTGAATTTTTGTACAGTATTTGGGGTTGTGGGATTTTGAAATTTAAATTTTTTATATTGGTTATTTGGGTTTCTATTCTAAATATGTTTCAAGATTGAGGAATAATATGACATTGGAGACCTCAGAAACCCTAGACGTCTAGGGTTTTCAGGCTATTTTTGAAGGTTGTTTATTTTCAAATCGGGGAAAAAACTCATTTTTTCAAGGCCCTAGCCCTTACCCAACCTAAAAGGCTAGCGTTTGGGATCTATTTTGCAAGCATTAAGAAGGCCATAAGCCCTACAACGGCTAGATCTCATTGCAAACAAAGGTTTCTTCAAAGGATTGGCATTTTATCTCTAACAATTTGTTTTGGAGCAATTTTGGCTCAAATTATGTGCTTTCAAGTGCCAAGTACATACATTGGAGAAATTTTGGCAAATTTGGACAAGTAGTCATCAAGGCCTTGGGCTTGACCTCTAAACCCTAGTTTTATCTTTGATTTATTACGACAGTCAAATCAATAACAATTATGCCCTAAAATCATGCTACATGGTCAAAATTGTTTAAAATTGCAAAATCTTCATTTTCATAAATTTTGGCCACTTGGGCATCGCAAGCATCCCAGAGCTAGTCTAGATCTAACTTTTATGCTTGCTGGAATTTATTGCATAACTGAAGTTTTAGATCTGAAATTTCCGAACCATACACTTAATAAGGGTCTAAAACTTGAACTTTTCAGTTTCTAGTAAATTTTTCTATTTCTATGCCATTTTGGCAATTGATTGTAACTGCATCAGCTTGTTGATCTATCAATTATTCACTGTTGTAGTAAATAAATTAAGTTTGAAGCTTTCTAAATCACACTCTCTAAAAACTCTAAAAATTGTTTTTTTTCAAGTTGGGTGAATTTTACTATTTTTGGGTATATTGGGCATTGTTTTCGATATCTCTAGCTTGTTGATCTGTGGGCCAATTTACTGCTGTAACAACTTATTACAGGTCTGAAATATTATTGAATACATCTTCATAAAGTAAGCTAGACACATGAATTTACTTCTGTTGATCATTAGAAAGTTTTGTACTCTATATGTTGGGCAAATTTTATAATTTAGAGTGATTTTTCTATTATTGTCATAACATTAATCAGCGTTGAAATTTTCTGAAGTACCAGTGCTGATTTAACTGTTGAGATCTAACACTTGTGTGGTTTACTCTAAGTATGTAAAATTTCCAGAAATTGGCACCTAAACCACTCCTACATATAAGCTCTAGCTCTGATCTTGTGATAATTGGAATCTAATTGGCATCTTTGTCTTTGATAATCACTCTCTTGGCATCTAAGTTTTCATTTGGCTATATTGAATGGTGATTAGTTTATCTTAAAGTGGTATCAAACATTGTTGAAAAATTGGCATTTTACATCTTGTGAGAATTTATTGAAGTTTTGCACATGTGTCTCTAAAGCAATTTATCTTGTGCAAGATTGACATCTCATCGTTGTTAAGTACTCTCGCTATAAGCTAATTCACACTAAGTACTTAAGTAACATAAACAATATTAATTCGAGATAATCTCACTCATAATCTCTTACATAAGCATCCTATATCTAGCTTGCACTAAAACTTACCTCTTAGCATAAGCTAAGTTGATAGAAATTTAGGGAAACCCTTCTCACCTAACTTGAGGGGATTGGCAACTCTTCAGTGGTTAACATGGTGACCTTGCAGTCGTCAGAGCCACAGCCTCTGCAGTGTTGGAGGCATCGGGTGATAGGAGCACAACAGAAGGTATCGTTAATCAGCGCCTAGCATGCTTCTTGTTGGCCTCCTTTCCACAACCTACCTTCAAGCCCAGCATCAAAATAGTTAAGGGAAAGCCATGCTTAGACTAGGCATATAATTAAAATAAACCAAGATCACTGCATCTCACATAGATCCCGAGATTTGCACATCATATAGGATAGTTAATCATTCAAGCAGCAAGTGTCCATCTGGTCACTTGGTTTCAAATTACCATAAGCAAGAATTGTTACTCCATTAAGGCACTGATCTCATACTTAAAATCTAATCTTATCATTAATCTTACTAAATTTAACAAAGTAACTAGGCCACTCATCTGTGTCTCCCAAACAAGTTGGTTTCCAACATGTTTTCCTTCACCTCATTCCATAGGAACTACCCCCCATAGCCTGTTGTCGAGAGACAACTAGAATGGAGTGGGCGAGGATTAGAGTGACAATGCCAACCCTGAGCAGTTGTTGTGGTGCCTGTACAATTTCAGCGACAACAAGCTGCTTGTAGGGTTCCTCTTTCTGCATCATGTCATGAACTTCATCTTCTTCATTATGGAGTCTTTTTCATCATAACTTCTTCATAGGGACTCAGCCATCTTCTACATCACTTTCTTTTCAATGAGACCAATAGTCATGTCATCCTTCTCTTCATCGGAAAGTGATCTTCTCGTTCACATCTGGCTATCCTTCATACAACTACCTCTTCCAAGTCATGTTTCTTTCAGGATCTTCCATCCATTCTCATGAGTGCTAGTTGTAGGTGACATCTACAACTCTCTTTCAATAGCCCTAATTCAACCCAACCAGATGTTTTCAAAAACCAAAATGAACATCAAATAAAAGATATCTTTTTATGATGGCCTTTCGTCATGACATCAACTTCTTGCAACATCAACATCCTGCAAATGTATGAATCCATCTCCAAGACATGCATTACCAATGTTCTCTTTTTTCAACATACCTATCAAGGTCTTCATGCCTTCTTCATGGAGATGTCATAGTTAATCCTTCTTGTTATCAAATATTGATCACTTATCTTATCTTACGTGACTATAGTTTCATCTTTCACGAACTCTCCTTCCTTTCTTCACATATTGCTTTCCTCGAGATCTTCTTTACATGGTTCTTTGAACATAAGAACCATGATTATCAACCACCACATATTCCATATGAGGTCATATTACGTTGATTTCAACTTATCAATATGTAGAAGAGTTTCTTCTTCTTTTATTATGTTGATGAAATAGATCATTCTACCCATTCTATCTACAACCATATGATCACATGACTTTATCTATCAAATATATGCATTCCTCTTCCTTCATGTGGTCATCTAGGCTTCCCACGGGCAACTTCCTTTCCTTGCTTGAAGATGAAAGTACTTCAACCAACTTGTTATATTCCACATCTTTGTCATCATACCAATATCCTTTTAACCTGTATATCCAAAATAAAGTGGAATGTATACCATTTGTGAGACGCTTCTTCTTAAGTAGAGATCAATCTTCTAACAAAGATTCCAATGGAGGATGTTAATGATCCTCATTCTGCAAATGCTCCTTTCTAATGATGATCTCTTTATTTTCTATCTTGCTAGATGACTTTCACCAACTATATAGATTGCTACTTTGGTTGTCCTTATATGCTTTCAATGGAGATGCCATGAGCTACTTTCATTCTATCGGGATGACTACTACAACCATGTAGACTTTCTACTTCAGCTATCCTTCCATGCTTCTATGATGATGTGTTAAATTTGGCAACTAGGGCGAAACTCCATCTTGGACAGCTCATATGATGCAGCGGATATTTTTAGTGGATTCCTCTTTCCAAGAGCTGTAGGTTTGATCTAAAGATCATCTCATTCTGACATGTACAAATGGAATTATGAATTTATTTCGTTTAAGGACAAATTGTTAAGGTCGGCCAACAAACTCATGTAGGCTCAGAAGCCCAAAAGACATGTCTTTTCATCCTCAACGTTGCATATAAATAGAAGGTACATCTACCTCATTTGGACATCATTCATTCACACATTAATCTCTCTCTCCTCATTTGATTGGGTAGTACAACTTCAGGGAAGCTTTCTTCTCCTCCACACATGCGAAGTTTGACTGCAATTTTCTATTTCCAGTCTTGACCAAATTGCAAAAAATTTTACCAGCGTTGACCTTGTTTGATTGCGATTTTTGTGGGATTATTTCTGTTTGGGCAAGCCGCATTCTTTGGCACAGAAACTAAGATTTTATGTGTTGTTTGACTAGTGTTGACTGCAGGAAGTTTGACTACAGGTTTGACTCTGTGTTGACCAAGTTTGACTAATATTTTCAAGACTGGTTTGGCCTGATTTGGACTATCCTTGGAAGTTGAGTTCACTGGGTTTGACTGAGCTGATTTGGAGGAAGATTTCTCCTAAGTTGACCAAGGTTGACTTTCTAATTAGGGCATCCTGTTTACTGCAGTTTGACTAGACAAATTTCATTGTGTTTGGGCAAGTGACTTTTGTATATTGTACTCTCTCTCCCTGCTGAACTTTTGAAGAATAATAAAAAGACATGATTAAAGGGTTTCCCCACATTGGGGTTTTTCCCTAACATCTGTCAAATATTGTGTCCTCTTATATTGGCTTGTCTTCTGCTTTTTATTTATGTTCTATCTGCATTTATTGTCATGTTAATGTGATTGCTAATTTCGAAATTGATCTTGGGCTAATAAGGAAAATTGAAGTAAATTGCTCTTAAGCATAGAACATGCCATTGTTACGTAAAATTAACATGGTATCGGAGCTTAGGTGAAGACAAACCCCAAGCAAGAGTGAAAAGAGCAATCATTGAGATTTGTTGGACAAGGACAAGAGTCAATGGCCGTTGTGTCTTACTTCAAGCCTCGTCACAAGCTCACTGATAAGTCTCATTATCATGCATGGAAGATGTCTCTTGATTTGACTTTGGAAGAGCGGGATGTTATGGATTATGTGCAGGAAAGATCACCGAATCTCCTTCAAATGCACTTGTTGCCGCTAAGACAAAGTACAAGAAAGGTGAAGTCAAAGCAAAAAAGATCATCAAGGATTCTACTAACAAGCATTTGGTCACATACATCTCCAATTTGAACACATCTAAGGAGATTTATGACAGGTTGGTTGGCATGTTCAAAGTTAGCAATGCAAACCAAGTTCTCTTCCTCAAGAACAAGTTCAAGGACATAAAGAAGGGAAGAGGTGAAGATATCCAATCCTACTTCATGAGGATTACCGAGATCAAAAATGATCTTCTTTCAATTGGAAAAGCTATCGCTGATAGGGATCTCACTCTCATTGCCCTTGAAGGTCTCCCTCAATGGCATGTGTTCAACACTACTATCCTTAACAATGACAGGATTCCAGGTTTTGATGAATTATTGCCTAGATGCACTCAAGAAGAAACCAAGAGGATGGAGAGAGACATGCCTTCTAATAGGAATGATCCTACTGCATTCGCCGCTCATGCCAAAAAGAAGAACAATGCAGGTTCAAAGAAGGAATATCAAGGAAGATCAAGATTCAAATATGTAAGGAAGGAAAGATGCTTCATTTGTAATAGGTTTGGCCACTATGCTAGGGAGTTTCCTAATAGATGGGATACACCTCATAACGATGTCAACCACAACCACAACAATTTTAGGGGCAACAACAATCAAAGGAATGGTAGATTCAACAATCTCATCTTGGTACTTTATGTGAACAATCTCTTTCTGACACGTGCAGACCCTCTTATTCATCAATGTAAGAGGGAGTTGGCTTCCGAGTTTGAAATGAAGGACCTAGGACTAATGCATTATTTCCTAAGGTTGGAGGTTTGGAAAAAGCCAGGTGAGACTTTCCTTTCTTAAGGAAAATACATTGTGAAGCTACTTGAAAGATTTGGGATGATGGACTGCAAGTCCGTGACTACTTCGATAGAACTTAACTTCAAGAAGTTATGTGAAAGGCCTACTGGGCTCGATTTGGGAAATCCTTCTAAGTATCGTCAACTTGTGCAAACCCTGATGTTCCTAGTGAACTCTCGTCCGGACACATGTTTTGCAGTGAATACATTGAGTCAGTTTATGGTTGAGCCTCATCACATATAATGGATTGCTGCCAAGAATCTCTTGAGATATCTCCAGGGCACAATCACCTATAAATTCAGATACATTGTCGGGAATGTGAGGCTCCATGGTTATTCTGATGCTGACTGGGATGGTGGTGTGGTTGATCGTAAAAGCTCATCGAGATGTTGCTTCTCTTTAGGTTCTACTTCGATATCCTAGATGAGCAAGAAGCAGAAGTCAGTTGCTTTGGGCACCGTTGGGGCTAATATTACAATTAGTATGACCTCCTGTAAAGTTGTTTGGTTGAGGAAGCTCTTTAGTGAGTTGTATGGACATGTGCTAGATACCACCGTGATCTTCTGCAACAACCAAATTCGGATTCGTCTTTCTAAGAACGTCGTGTTTCATGACTGCTCCAAGCATATTGATATCAGGTACCATTTTATCCGGGATATGGTACAACAAGGAGCAATAAGGCTCCATTACATTGGGACTGATAATCAAGTCGCAAATATTCGAGGAAGGTCAAATTCTTAACCTTCCGTGAACGACTTGGAGTCATGGAGAGACACTGTTATGAGGGTACCATTTGATTTGGATATTGAACTCTAGGAGCTCCGAGGGGTTTGGGGTGCTTCTTGGAGCGATGAGAGACCATAGGGTGAGTGGTTCACCTTCCACTAGTGGTGCCAAATGCACAAGGTGAGTACTTCACCTTCTCCTGTGATACCACATGATGGTTGAGATATGCATAGGATGAGTGGTTCACCTTCTCCTATGGCATATGAAGAGGATGATTGGTTCACCTGATCCAGATTGGATCATTATATTGTTTGGCATCCATCTCGATGCATTTGGAGTGGGAAAAGTGGAGGAATCAGCTCACGGGACCATTTTTAATGGCAGGACCCAATTTGGTGAAATGGGGTATGAAACCTTCCAAGAGCGTTTTGAGGCATCAAACGACGTGTTTTGGGGGTAAAAATTTGTTTCTTAAGCGCAACACCTTTTGATGCTATTCTACACACAAGAATTTTCCAACGGCGCAAAAATCACGTCAATCAGAGTCCGTATGCAAAAGTTATGCCACTTAGAAGTTAACTTTCTTATTTTCACACCTATAGTTTGGGTGGATACCGCGTCAGCCCCCATTATTCAAGGAAAAGGGGCTTGCCATGTGTTTGTGATGTAAAAGACTCTAGAAGAGTTTATTTTGTAACTCTAGTTAAGAGTTGATGTAGTCAAACTTAACCACTAGTAGGCTATCAGGTTCTATTATAACTAGGCCACGAGGACGAAGAGGCATTCCATTCTTTCGAGAGCATTTTGTTCCATAGTTGAGCAAAGATAGCCAAGAGAGATAGGAGGTAGAACACCCAAAGAGGATATGTACACTGTAGCAGCGCAGAGGCCACAAACATTACTTCTTTGTATCTGCAGCCATATTTCGAGAAAAAGAAAGAGAGTGAAGCGACCTCACCTTCCAGCAGGGTTTTCTCCCGAAAGGGTTTCCCAAAGAACATATCTTGTGTATTATGTGTGTGTGAGCTTATTTTGTTGTTCTCTACTTTTCTACTTGATTTACTTTTACATGCATGCACTAATTACAGTTGATTTTACAGATCTAGAAATTAAATAAAACGGTAATAGTGTAGAATCTCAAATTTTTAATATAACATTATCAGATGTGTTATGACGAACTATCCAGTGGAATATCCACGGCGATTTACAGATCATTTGGTATTAGAGTAGGTTTCTTTGGGTATTTTGTGGAGATTGCAAGGATCTAGTTCGGCGAGGGTGAAAATCATAAAACCCTAATCATGGGCAACAAATCTGTAAACGAACCTCGCGATCCTGCAGAGGTGAGGTTTTCGCAGCTCAAAGAACAAGTCGCGGATATAAACCGCAATGTCAACCTCCTCATGGCAACCCTAAGCAATACGCTGGGGATATTTGGAGAAGAAGGGTGTTCGAATGCAAAGGACAAATAAGAAGGGCGATCAAAAGATAGTGAGATGCAGATAATTAGCCGAAGAAAGAACCCGGAAAAGATCAACCCAGCTCGAGTGCCATGAACCAATCCCTGTTTAAAGTGGAAGTAAAGGTCGATGTGAAGCCATACCACAGCGAGATTGACGCTCTGAAGTTGAACCACTGGTTGCAACAACTAGAAGTTTGTTTCAGTGTCCATCAAATCGAGGAAGGGCAAAAGATCTCATTCGCCTAGCTGAAATTGGAGGGCCATGCATTGATTTGGTGGGAGAGCCATGCGGAAACCCTGAGGTTGGAGGGAGAACCTCCAATGACTAAGTGAGAGGATTTGAAAACCCTAATTAATACACAGTTTTATCCCATTGGGTACATGGAAGATGAGTGGATCTAGTGGCATTACTTCAAGCAAAAGTCGGGCCAAAACGTGTAGGAGTAAACCACAGAATTCAAAAAGATAGCTATAATGTTGGGTATCTCTCCAAAGAAACAAGAAGTACTCCTCAAGTGTTTGGGGGGCCTGCACCGCCATCTGCGTGAGCAAGTGATGTTGTTCAAGCCCAAAACGGTGGACGAGGCTTGTGTACAGGCATAGTACCTAGAGAACATAGGCCTGAAAAGAGCAATCAAGTGGATCGAAGCAAAAGGAGCAACAAGACACTTCTAAGGAGGGAAAGAAGAAGCAAAAAGGGGGAAAAGATAAAAAGGCAGCAGCCACAACACACTAGTGCAAAGATCCTAGCAACCACTGTAACATTGATGGCCATACAGAAGAGAAGTGTTGGAAGTTGCATCGAGGGCTAAACCCAAAGAACAAGAAGAAAGATAATAAGAAGAAGAATCTCATGGCCACTGATTCAAGCAACCAAGTTAAAAGCAACTCAGACGTGGATGAGAAGATCGTCTGTACATCAGTGCAGAAGGAGATGAATCTAAGTAGCCTTCAGCGACATGAAGAGAAAGAAATGACCAAACTCTTCCATGTAAAGATACAGGTCAAGAAGACGAAGATTGATGCTCTGTTTGTCTCACGGTCGCAGGCAAATCTCATTGCAGCAGATCTGGTCAAAGAATTTGGGGCTGGAAGTTCGTCATCATCCAAACCCATATCCATTGGGATGGGTACATAAGGATGCAGAGTTGAAGGTAACAAAACAGTGCAAAATTAGCTTTGCAGTGCTGATTTTATTGATGAAGTAGATTTGGATGTCTTTCCCCTTGATGTACATGGATTCGTGCTTGGGAATCCATACATGTCCATGCATGATGCAATATTCATGAGAGCTAACCAGTACTGGCTCATCAAGGATGGAGAATCGTTCATCATCAATGCGCACAAAGGCAAGTCGAAAATTTCACTGGTAAGTGCCAACAAGGCCAATAAATTAATCAGTTCCAGCAAGAAGTATGTTTTATTGTTTTTAAGAGGAGGTCAATCTATAGAGGAGTCAATAAGAGGCAAGGCATCCCTAGAGGGTTCTACTAAGGAACAAAAACAGCGATTGGAGGAGTTGTTACAGGCATACAAGGATGTGTTCCGAGAGCCTAAAGGGTTAACCCCTAAGAGAGAAGTGGAGCATGAAATCCAGCTATTGCCAGACTCCCCATTGCCAAATATTGGGTTATACAGGCAGTCTGTTATAGAAGCAAGTGAGGTGAAGAAACAATTGCAGCAACTGTTAGAACAAGGTGTCATTCGACCGAGTACATCACCATGTGGGTCACCCATCATCATTGTGACAAAGAAGGATGCGACTTGGCAAATGTGTATAGATTACAGGGCATTGAATAAAATCACGCTCAAGAACAGATACCCCCTGCCTAGGATATACGGTCTGCTAGATCAGTTGCAGCAAGCAAAGTATTTCACCAAGTTGGACTTGAAGTCTAGATATCACTAGGTTCGAGTCAAAGAAGAAGATACACGAAAGACAGCCTTCAAAACCAGGCAAGGTTTGTATGAGTGGTTATTTATGCCATTTGGCCTATGTAATGCACCAGCTACATTTATGAGATTAATGAATGATGTGTTGCGCCCTTTTATAGATTCATTTGTTATTGTTTATTTGGATGATATGCTGGTATATAGTGCTACCTGGGACGAGCATATTTCATATTTGACGCAGGTGTTGGAAACATTGAAGAAACATCAGCTGCTAGCAAATCTCAAGAAGTGTGAGTTTGCGCAGCAGCCCTTGGTTTATTTGGGATATGTCATTGGTGGAGGAGAATTGAAGCTAGATCCTTCCAAGATGGAGGCAATCATGAAATGGTCAATGCTTACTAATGTTACTGAGGTTAGGAGTTTCACTGGAGCAACACATTACCAGAGGAAATTCATAGCCTCATTTTCAGCGGTAGCAACAACGCTCCATGCCATAACAGCAAGTGGCAAGAGTTTTCAATGGGGAAAAGGACAGCAAAAGGCTTTCGATGAGTTAAAGAAGAAGATTAATGAAGCACCAATTCTAGCATTACCAAACTTGTAATGGCCCTTTGAAGTGGAGACAGATGCTAGTGGGTATGTTATGGGAGTTGTCTTGATGCAAGAAGGAAGGCTCGTTTGCTCCCATTCTGAAGTATTTCATGGAACAGTTTTTAACTACCCTACCTACGATAAGGAGCTCTACGCCATGGTGCATGTTGTGAAAAAGTGGAAGCACTATCTGATGGGAAAGGAGAAAATAATTCACACAAATCACCAGCTGTTAGAGTACTTACATGCCCAGAATAAGTTACAGCAAACCATGCACTACAAGTGGATGGGGTTTTCACAGCAGTTTCATTTGTGCTCAAGTATAAGAAGGGCAGCACAAACAAGTTGGCCGATATGCTTTCAAGGCCACCCATATCGAAGGTTACAACTTTGAGGACTCTTATGCACATGGAGCCATTCACCCATGACGCATACAAAGAGACATATTCAAAAGATGAGGACTTCAAGGAGGTGTATCAGCAATTGCAGAGTCAGATTCATGTGCACGATGGCGACAGCACCGTTGACTACCATCTCCAAGATGGGTTACTCTACAGGCAGGATAAGCCATGTGTTCCTAAAGGTAAGCGTTTGCGATTGATTAGAGAGGCTCACACCTCCAAGTTTGCAAGGCACTTTAGTGTCGGGAAGAACCTGGCTAACTTGCAGAGGTATGTGTATTGGCCCAAGATGGAAGAATAGGTAGCTAGGTTCATAAGAGGATGTATGCTTTGTTGTACCAGCAAGTCGAGCAACAGGAAACAAGGTCTATATCATCCCTTACCTGTACTTACTCATCCTCGAGAGCATTTCCATGGACTTTGTGGAAGGTACACTAACAACCAAGAAGGGACATGACTACCTATTCGTGGTAGTTGACAGGTTCAGCCAGATGTGTGTTTTGATGCCATGTAAAAAGACCATCAACGGATAAGAAGCAACAAACTTGTTCTTTGGACAAGTCTAGGTACACTTTGGGATACCAAGGAGCATCATTTCAAACAGGGATACAAGATTTCTCAGTGCATTTTGGACTACATTGTCAGAGAAGTTGGACACGAAGTTGAAGAGATCTACAGCATTCCATCCACAGACAGATGAGCAGATAGAAGTAGTCAACAAGACTTTGGTGCAACTTCTGAGGCGTTGCAACCAGAAGCATCAGAAGCCCTGGGATGAAAATCTAGTATATATACAACATTCTTATAACAAAGAAGTGCGCACTTCTACAGGAAAGTCCCCATTTGAAACTTGTTTTGGATATTTGCCACCTTCACCTTTGGATATTGCATATGGGTAGCAAGGAGGAGTGAAGGAAGACCTTACAGGAGATGCTTTGAGGGCTGAAAAATTTATAGAAAAGATCAGGCAGATCCATCTACAAGTACAAGAAACATTGCAGAAGTCGAGGATGAAGTATAAGGCTCAGCATGATCAGCACAGAACAAAGAAATCATTCAAGGTGGGAGACAGAGTATGGCTACAGTTAAACAAGGCTCTAAGGTATGGTCCCTTTGAGATACTGGAAAAGGTGGGTGATAATGCCTATCAACTCAGTTTACCACCATATATACGCACTTACTCAGTTGTAAATGTAGAGAATTTGAAACTCTATGAGTCTTCCATGCTAGATTAGGAAGATGAATAGGTCCTACCCTCTATGGAGGATTTGGCACCAGACACTCTGGCAGAGTTGACAGAAGATACAGTTTTGCAAAAGACGTCGACAACTACAACACAAGGGCAACAAGAGCTTTGGCAGATTTGGTTGAAGGGACAACTTCCAGGGAAAGCTAAGTAGTACACAAGAGAGAACGTAGAGGGAAAATTTACTCACCGCATTCAATAAAAACTTTTGGGGACCAAAAGCCTCCCAAAATGGGGAGGTGTGATCCGAATTGGATCATTATATTGTTTGTCATCCATCTCGATGCATTTGGAGAGGAAAAAGTGGAGGAATAAACTCACGAGACCGTTTTTACTGACACGACTCAGTTTGGCGAAACGGGGTCTGAAACCTTCCAAAAGCATTTTGAGGCATCAAACGATGTTTTTTGGGGGTAAAACTTTGTTGCCAAAGCGCAACACCTTTTCATGTTAAGTTTTCCAACGATGCAAGAATCGCATAAATCGGAGTCCGTATGCAAAAGTTATGTCACTCAGAAGTTGATCTTCCTATTTTCACACCTATGGTTCAAGAGGATGCCGCGTCAGCCCCCATTATTCATGGAAAATGGGCTACCCACGTGTTTGTGATGTAAAAGACTCTAGAAGAGTTTATTTTGTAACTCTAGTTAAGAGTTGATGTAGTCAAACTTAACCACTAGTAGGCTATCAGGTTGTGTTATAACCGGATCACAAGGAGGAAGAGGCATTCCATTCTTTCGAGAACATTTTGTTTCATAGTTGAGCAAAGATAGCTAGGAGAGATAGGAGGTAGAGCACACAAAGAGGATTTGTGCATTGTAGCAGCCCACGGGCCACAGACATTACTTTTTTGTATTTGCAGCCATATTTCCAGACAGACAAAGAGGGCGAAGCAGCCTCACCTTCTAGCTAGACCTTCTCCCAAAAGGGTTTCCCAGAGAGCATATCTTGTGTATTATGTGTGTGAGCTTATTTTGTCGTTCTCTACTTTTCTACTTGATTTATTTTTACATGCATGCACTAATTACAGTTGATTTTACAGATCTAGAAATTAAATAAAACTGTAATAGTGTAGAATCTCATTTTTTTAATATAATATTGTCATATATGTTGCGATGAACCGTCCGGTGGAATATCCACGGAAGTTTACGGATGATCACCTTCTCTTGTCGATACATCCTACCTATGCAGTCTGCGACTCATGGGAAGTACCTCTCATCTGGCCAATGAGTAGGGAAATGAGGATAGGGTCCATAGTACTACTGATGGACGCATCAATTACTACTGTACTCCCTATGCTAGGATGTTTGATATTGATCTGGGATCAATGAAGAATGACTTTGGGTCAGTGGAGAGTGGTATGATACACTCTCAATCTTTGGAGACTGGGTCAGTGGAGAATGGTATGAAACATTCTCGATCATTTCTTCTTCATTATTTCTTCATGGGTCAGCACAGCAGAGTATAACAGAAATGTCAAAGATGGTATAGATTGACAGATGATTTGGCAGGTAGAGTTCTTCTTAGTTGAGAGGGAGTGTTAAATTTGGCAACTAGGGCTAAACTCCACCTCAATGAGCTCATATGATGCAGTTGATATTTGTATTGGATTCCTCTTTCTGAGAGGTGTAGGATTGATCTATAGATCATCTCATTCTGACATGTACAAATGGAATTATGATTTTATTTCATTTATGGACAAATTGTCAAAGTCGACGAACAAACTAATGTAGGCTCAGAAGCCCAAAAGACAATGTCTTTTCATCCTCAACGTTGCATATAAATAGAAGGTGCATCTACCTCATTTGGACAGCATTCATTCACACACATCTCTCTCTCCTCATCTGATTGGGTCGTACAACTTCAAGGAAGCCTTCTTCTCCTCCACACGTGCAAAGTTTGACTGCAATTTTATGTTTCCAGTGTTGACCAAATTGAGTAAGTTTGACCAGCGTTCACTGAGCAACATTGACCTTGTTTGATTGCGATTTTTGTGGGATTATTTTTGTTTGGGTAGGCCACATTCTTTGTCACATAAACCAAGATTTTTTGTGTTGTTTGACCAGCATTGACCACAGCAAGTTTGACTGCAGGTTTGACTCTGCGTTCACTGAGTTTGACTGATATTTTCAGGATTGTTTTGGGTTGATTCGGACTATCCTTGGAGGCAGAGTTCACTGGGTTTGACCAAGTTGATTTGGAGGAAGATTTCTGCTAAGTTGACCAACGTTGACTTTCTGGTTAGGGAATCATGTTGACTTAAGTTTGACCAGACAAATTTGATTGTGTTTGGGCAAGTGAATTTTGTATATTGTACTCTCTCTACTAAATAAAAAGACTTGATCAAAGGGTTTCCCCACATTGAGGTTGTCGCACAATGTCTAAGCACCGCGACAATGCTCAGATCGGGGGCTGTCACCTTGATCCCCAATCTCTCCATTTAAGCCATCTCCCTACAGCAAGCTATGGGGGATAGGCCCTATGAAAAAAATGGAATGAAGAAGAACTAGTTGGGAACCAACTAGTTTAGGAGACATAATGAGGCGATCAAGTACTTGATTAAGATTTAGCAAGACTTAGGATTTGATTAGAATTTAAATGATTGATACCAATGCCTTATGGAGTCAACGATCTAGCTATGGAAATTAAGACCAAGTAATCGATTAGCAACTGCTGCTTAGATGAATGATTATCTTATATGAAATGCAGATCCTAAGACTAATGTGAGATGCAAGAATATTGGTTATTTTTAGTTAAATGCCTATCTAAATGTGAATCCTTCAATGCTTTCTATGTTGAGCCTGACTTCGTAGTAATTGGCAGAGAGAAGATAAGGAGAAGCACACTAAGGTGAGATTAACGATACCTCTCCTGAAATTCTAACATACCCGGTGCAGAGAGTTGTGGCTCTGACGACTATAAGGTCTCCGTTTTAAATACTATTAAATCAGGGTTCCGATTAATGGATACCTGTCTCTCTATCGACCAAGCTTATGCTTGGAAGTAAATTTTATCTATGCAAAGTTAACTTATATGTAAATGCAGTGGAAGATGAGATGAAGTTAGACTCGAGGATGGGAAAATACTTATGTCGCAGAAAATTCCAATACCCAAATGAATTGTTCACTTTATTAAATGAAGACTCAAAATTAAACCCCTAAAGATATTACAATTAGAACACAAGCTTATTTCAAATATTTCTGATACAGGTATAGCTCAAAGAGAACAAAAACTTCTTTGCAATTAATATCAATGTCAACAGATGCTCAAACATATGCTCAACTTAGGAAACAAAGATGCACAATCTATTATAATTCCACGACAGAGCACTTTAACAATTACTTGAAAACATTTGCAATATATCTAACATGTTGCACACATCAAATAATTCAAGCGATGACGATAGATTTCAATAGATGCAAGATATTCTACCAATTAAATTTCTAGAGATCCAAATACTTTAAACAGCCATGAAATTTAAATGCTAACCAATTTCCATCCTAGAATTAAAAGATTTATACTTAGTGAACCAAATCTAGGAAAATTTACCACTTTCCTATAGTTAACCTTTAGATATAAAAAAAATTACGCGCGTTTAACTATAGAGAAATAAAAATGTTGATACCATAAAATTTCTCTTTTAATTTTATCCTTAGCACAAAAAACACCAAGAAGGAAATTTTTAAAAATAAAGACAAATTTGATTAGTCCTTAGGAAAACTTTTTTGATGTGCTAAGCTTTATGAAAGTAGACTTAATATAGTAGATGACTAATTAAGACCTTTTAACGTGACGAAAATAAATCAAAAGATTTAATAATTTTAAAAAAAAATTAATTGGCCAAAGGCCACATGAAAAAATTTAAAATCTTTAAATGCGAAAAAAAAAATGTTTTTGATTTAAAAAAAAAAATAGAAGTTCAAAAAACACATGAAGCCCCCTTCCCTTTTTTTATTTTTTAGTTTTTAAGGGTTTTTAGATTTTAGGATTTTGATTAGAATATTTTAAATGTTTTATATGATTTAATGTTTAGAGATTTTTTAATGTTTTTTAGATTTTTTAACTTTTAGATTTTTAAAAATTTAGATTTTTAAGTCAAAAATAAAAATCATAAATTACAACAACAAAAAAAATGAAGAGAAAAAGAATGAAGTCAAAATCGAAAAACAAGAAAATAAAAATAATAAAAAAGAAATCCAAAACCAATAAAATCAAACCTAAATTAAAATTTAATGAAACTAAAAAAATACATATGCTATAATCCTAACTATATACCAACCTAAACTAAACGAAAATGAAACTTAACCAAACCAACGCATGTATACAAATAAAGAGAAATCAAATGTTTATGTTGTTGCTTTTGCAGGTCAAGAAGCGCTTGGAGACTGCGGAAGGGAATGCGGAAAGAGCAACTGAAGGGAACCACGAGAGAGCTCACGCGGGCCAAGGAGAGGTAACTACAAATGGTTTTTAGATTTTTTTTTTAACTTTTAGATTTTGAATATTTTAGATTTTTAAGTCAAAAATAAAAATCATAAATTACAAAGAAAAACAAAAATGAAGAGAAAAAAATTCAAGTCAAAATCGAAAAAGATCAAAACAAAATCAAAAAACAAGAAAATAAAAATAACAAAAAAGAAATCCAAACCCAATAAAATCAAACCTAGATTAAAATTTAATGAAACTAAAAAAATACATATGCTATAATCCTAACTATATACAAACCTAAAGTAAACGAAAATGAAACTTAACCTAACCAACGCATGTATACAAATAAAGAGAAATTGAATGTTTATGTTGTTGCTTCTGCAGGTCGAGGAGTGCTTGGAGATTGCAGAAGGGAATGCGGAAAGAGCAACTGAAGGGAACCACGGGGGAGCTCACACGAGCCAAGAAGAGGGAACTGCAAAGGGTTTGTCAGCAATGGAGAAAGAGCTGGAGAGGATGCAGGTGTGAGCAAAACAGAGGAGCGATGAGGGATTGCTACGATTGAAATGAGGAAAAGCGATGGCAGGTGGAGAGCGGATAGGATGCGGAGTGCAGATCCAATGGAGGTCTTAGCAATGGCAGCGGACAGGGGGCTGCAACAAAATAACGCTTGATGCGTTTTGAACTAGATGGCAGCGAAGGGTGAGGAGCTTGAAGCTACTGGCAAAGCGAGATGGGTATGGATGACGACAGATGGAGGACCGACGGTAGGTTTTGAAGATAGTGAAGAGAGGAAAATACGTAGGTCAGAAGCAGCGATGAATGGAGTTGCGTGAGGGGTTGAGGGTAGCATGCAAGGTATGGAGAGTTGCAGGTACGGACGGAAGGGAGCTGCGGGCCTGCGGCTATGCAGATTGATGCAAGGAAAGGTTTTTCGATAAAATGCGCTGTGCGTTTGTAGATTTGAGGAATGCTTGGCTCTGCAACGAAAGAAGGCGATGGGCAGACAAAAAGGGTTTGATTTTGCTTGCTGGAGAATGAAAAATCGAGCAGTAGAGAGGAGGATCTAAAATTTCCAAAAAACCCCATGATGTAGACAGCATGAACAAATCAAAATTTTCTGCTAGAAAAAACAACCTTAGGCAGCAGAGAAACTGAAAACCCAAGCAGCAGACAAGTGGCCCAGAAACCCCTTAAGGAATTTTTGAAAATTTTAATTAAAATGTCGAATCCAATTGCTTCAGATTTAATCCGGAAACCCTCACAAAATCTCCAGATCTAAAAAAATTTGGAACTCTTGTAATTTTTTCTAGATTTAGAACAAAAAAAAAAAAAAAAAACTTAAACCCCCAGACTGCAAAATGTTGAATAATATTCCTGCAAAATGACGTTGATGAACCCTAGAGAAACAGAGCTTACCCTCCATAGCCTAGATCTGGACTCTATACAAATTTCTCCTTCACATTTGTAGCTGCAAGACAACAAGAAACACCCAAACGATATATACAATGACCCAAAAAACTAAAACCCGGAAAACCCAAGTCAGAAAGCCAAAAATAATTACAGATCTATGAACATGAATGGCAGATCTATCAGATCTAGGGAGTGTGAGTCCAACTCTGCTCCCAGATCTGATAATTTGAGGCTCTCATTAGTCAGCTCTATCGATTTAGCACAGAAAAATTAAAACTTTTAAAGTTTAAAGGAGGTGTTGAACTCAAAACCCTTCATGCATCACCCATAAAAAATATCTTATGATAAACCCAGGATCAAATTAAGTTGGACTCTTCAGAAAACATGAATCAGGAGTTGGCTGGTCCAACTGAAAACTTCCCCAAACGCCCGATGATCTAATAATCAAGAATTTCCTGCAAAACTCAATTCAACCATCAACATAGAGCGAGAAAATGATAATAAAATTCAAATAAATAGAGATACCTGCTATTGTATTCAAAACTTAAAATATCATTCAAACCCCAGCGATTGAGCAAGATGCCTGTACTCAAATCACTCTTCAGAAAACTATCATCAATGGCTAAAAACAAATCTCTGCATGAAAATGACACATCTTACAGTATTTCCACAAAGAGTAACACCGTCAGAAATTAACCCCAAAGTCTTTCTTTATTGCTCATAAAAATATTACAAGAGAGCTTTTCGCTTAGCACACAATCAAAAGATCGGATGAACTCACTGACAAATGACCTCCTATTTAAAGATAAATCCTCCAACGGCTAGTTCGGGTGATCCTCGTCAAAGCAATCTCGACGGTTGATGAGGATCAAAATTTCCTTTAATCTCATCCGTCGAAATTTTAAATTCTTGAGGAAATTCGAAAATGCATTTTAATTAATTCAAAAATTAAATTTTTGAATTAATTTCCTCAAAATTTTGACTTTGACTTCACCTCAGGGACCAAAGTCTTAAAATTTAGCAAAATAATTAATTTACCTTAGTCCCTGGACGTCTTAAAATTTAATTTTTAAGGACCGACAAATTTTGCCTTCGGAGAATTCAAATTTACCTAGGACCTAAAATTAATTAAATTTATCGATTAGAATTTTAATTAATTTTGCGAGAAAATTTAATTAATTAACCTATGAGGGGATAAATTATTTTTCCAACCAATCACACAACTTGTAAAAATGGTTGTTTTGTTACTATGATAATATTAAAATAATATTTGATAATCGGGTGATGCAATCTGAGCATAGAAGGGTTTTGGTTTAGGGTTTTGTCGTTGGTCACCATGGCGGGGCGCGAAGGACGGAGATTAGCTCCCTCCTACAATCAAGTGGAGGTGGACAAAAGCAAGAGAGTTGGATCGCATCGCTTCAAGAAACCAACGGAGGTGGTAATAAAGGCTGAGAATACAGAAATATCAGAAACTATCAGACCTCAAAGATAGGAAGAGAATCATGAGGAAGCTAGTAAGAAGAGGACATAGCTTAGCAGTGCGAAAGTTGCTCCTATGAGTACATCAGGGGTCTGTAAACCCAAGTCGACCACTATTCCTCGAGTCGTTTTAAGCGACCCAACGCTGCAAGTACACAGAAACCACATGTCGGAGTATGCTATTATCTGTAAATTTACGGGGATTTGCCCGACGGAGAAGGCTTTGCAAGCATGGATAAGGAACCACTGGAAACCAAAGGGGGAAATTGACTTTCACCTTGGGTCCAAGGGCTTCTTCACGATGGTGTTCACAAGCTTAGAGGATAAAGACAGAGTGTTCGAGGGAGGACCCTATTTTTGCGCTTCTACAGGCCTTTATATGAGACCATGGGTAATGTACTTTGTCCCAGAATAAGAAACTTTCACCTCGGTGCCGATATGTATAAGACTCTATTCCCTTCTTTTAGATTATTGGCTGCCAGAGTCTCTAGAGGCTATCGGCAACAACCTAGGGCATTTTAAAAAATCTCAAATGCTACTCTAAGAGCCAAATACACTTCCTTCGCCCAGATATGTGTGGAAATGGACTTATCTGGGGAACTACCGGATGCAATCATTTTAGAAGCGTATGACGAGGAATGGGTGCAGGCGGTGGACTATGAACACATCCCATTTAGGTGTCGTAAGTTCCATGAGCATGGGCACCTATACAGGGACTGCCCATTGAACAAGCTGGAGAGAATTACGAAAGCCACTACAGGCAAGTATCCCGAAAGTTTTACTAAGGTTGGGGGTAAAGGGAAAGGAGGCAAGTGGTACCAAAAGAAAATTAATGAAGACAGACAACTGAATCACAATAGTTTCAAGATCTTAGAAGAAGTCGAAAACAACGGGACAAGAAAGGAATCAGAGAATATTCCCACTGAGAAGGAAAGTGATACTAATATGGAGGATATACCAGAAAATAGCAAACAAAAGGATGATATGCCAAGCATTATGGAGCTCAGTAGGGACCACGAGATGACCCCAAGTGAGATTGGAACGGAAGACCATGAACTGCATGAGATTCTAGAGGGAGAATTTAGATCTAGAAGAGTTTCTGGAGTAAGGAATCACCAAAGGGGTAGACTCTCTGCCAAAGAGGAGTTTGACAGGGTTCAACAGCTCTTCCTCTAGAGATCACAAACAAAGTGTTCTGGAGTCAAAAGAAACCATGATAGCCAGGAGAATATGGGAGTGAAAACGATGGAGGATACACCGATGCATTCTTCCAAGAACCCGGGTAGGAAAAGAGCAAGAAAAACACAGAATGAGTTGTTGACCGAATGGGGGAAACTTATGATTAAGTTAGGTAAGATGAGGGATCTTACCAGTTACTCCTTTACAAACCTTTCTTAATGAAGCTTACAACCTGGAACATTAGGGGTCTAGGAGGTAAAAGGAAACAAAAAACTCTTAGCAGTAGAATGAAAGAAGAAAAATCAGATATGGTTTTTATTCAGGAAACAAAATGTTCGATGGACAAGATCAGAGAGATACACAGCAAATGGTTAATCAAGTATGAGTATCTAGAGGTTAAAGCGGATAACTCGACAGGTGGGATTCTTACTCTATGGGATCCTCAAAAGCTTGGAATCTTGAATGCTGAAGCTTCTAAGAACTATCTATCGTTGGTGATTCAACCTTTGGGTGATAAGGAGATCTACA
The DNA here is from genome assembly GCA_000404065.3 of Pinus taeda. Classification (NCBI taxonomy): domain Eukaryota; kingdom Viridiplantae; phylum Streptophyta; class Pinopsida; order Pinales; family Pinaceae; genus Pinus; species Pinus taeda. The sequence continues at coordinate 178,142 of APFE031109550.1, read as the reverse complement.
TGATCACTAATGTCTACGGTCCTCAAAAACTAGAAGACAAACTTAAGCTTCTCACCTCCCTTGAGAACCTGAGAGAGAGATATCCTGATATGCCCTAGATTCTGGTTGGGGATTTCAATATGATTAGATCTCTTACAGAGAAAAAAGGCAGTACCAGAAAACTTGGCAGAGACACCATTGCCTTCTAGAACTTCATGAATAACATGGGGCTAGTGGACACCGAAACAGTAAATGGCACTTTTACTTGGAATAATAAGAGGGGAGGGGCTTCTCAAGTCGCCTCTAAACTAGATAGATTCATAATCTCAGAGGACCTCTTTCTCACAGGCCTTGATATGTCAGCTTTAATCCTTCCTTCGGAGGCTTGAACCACTGGCCTATCCAGCTTGAAGCTACTTTCATGGGCACACCGAGGAACAAACCTTTTAGGTTTGAAAACATCTGACTCTCTCACCCTGACTTCACCAGCAATATTGACAAATGGTGGGCAAAAGATATGCCCATTCAAGGAACCAAAATGTTCATGTTGTAGCAGAGACTTAAACACATCAAATCTAGGCTTAAAGATTGGAACAAAAAAGTGTTTGGTAATATTTTTAAAGCCAAAAGAGAAGTTGAGCAGAAACTCCAGGAGATTAATCAGATCATCATCTCAGAAGGTTTTACCGAGGAACGGAAAATTCAGGCTGACTCTCTTTAGAACGAATGGGACGATCGGTGCATGCAAGAGGAAATTTTCTAGAGACAATAATTGAGGGTGTAGTGGATTAGAAGGAGAAAGAAACATGAAGTTTTTTCATAGATCAACCTTGGATCACAGATCTCATAACAGAATTTCAAAACTTAAAGATTCTCAAGGGAAAGAGCTCGTCTCTCACAAAGAAATGGAATCTGTCGTAGTTCAACACTTCCTTAGCATAGCAAAGGAGCCTCTCGTCGACAGATCTCGGTTCATTAACAAATTCACCAAGTTCATTCCTAAGCTTGTAACCAGGGAAGACAACCATAATCTTAACAGGCCAGTGTTTGAAGAGGAGGTTAGTGAAGTTACCAATGGGATGCAAAATGGGAAAGCACATGGCCTTGATGGCTTCAATGTGGACTTCTTCAAAGCTTGTTGGAAAACAATCATGTCAGGCCAGGCAGTAACTCCATAAGGCAAAAATAATTTGTGTATTAGTCTATCATGTAGGTGTTTGTTATATACATGATGGAGAGACTGTTCAGTTCATCTCCCAATGACTGTTCATATTTCTAATTTATTTATTTACATAAATTCACCCAATCACAAGGATTAGGTGTCAACATTCCCCCCCTTAATCTAAAGGGATGTTCGTAAGTCCAAGCATCATTCTGAATCGTTCAAGCTTTTCTCTTCCAAGCGCTTTGGTGAAGATGTCAGCAATTTGCTCATTTGTGGAACAATGACGGAGATGGATTGTTTTGGCCTCAACATGATGTCGAATCAGATGATATTTAGTATTGATGTGCTTCGTTCGATCATGGAATTTTGGGTTCTTAGCCAACTTTATTGCAGAGGTATTGTCAATCATGAGTGGAGTTGATTGTACTTATTTTACCTGCAAATATTCAAGAATTTTCCTGAGCCGCACAATTTATTTTGTTGTCATAGCTGCTGCCATGTATTCTGCTTCTATTGTGGAATTTGCTGGAACTGATTGTTTGCGTGATCTCCATGAGACAACTCTTGATCTAAGACTCATATCATATCCTGAAGTAGATATCCTAGTTTATTTGTCTCCATCGAAGTCTAAATTAGATTACCCAATCAAACTGAATTCGTCCACCTATGTATACTTGAATCCAAAGTCTTGAGTTCCCTTCAAGTACCTTAGAACTCTTTTAGAAGTAGACCAATGTCCTTCACAAGGTTTTTGCATAAACTTGGAGAGGATTCCAACAGCAAATGAAATGTTTGGTCTGGTAGTAGTTAGGTAGTTGAGACTTCCTACAAACTGTCTATACTTTGTTGCATCCTCAAATTCTTTTCCTTCAATAGATGTGAGCTTTAAGTTTTGTTCCATTGGAGTAGTAAGAGGATTGCACTCTGTCATGCCAAACCTGTTCAACAGATCTCCAATGTATTTCTTTTGAAAAAGAAATATGGACTTTGGACGTTGGGTTACTTCAATGCCAAGATAATAATGAACATAGCCCAAATCAGTCATTTCAAAACTTTTCCCCAATTCCTTCTTTATGGATGCATTGTAGCTTTCATTGTCCCCTGTCATAAAAAGATCATCTACATATACCACAAGATATACAACTGTTTTGCCAACTTTCTTGACAAATAAAGTTGCATCATCAAGATCAAAATGTTTGAAATTGAGTTTCAGAAGATGCTCAGTTAGTTTTTCATACCAGGCTCGCGGTGCTTGTTTGAGGCCATACAAGGACTTCACAAGTTTGCATACTTTATGTTCATGTCCTTTCACAGCAAATCCTTCAGGTTGGGACAAAAAAACATTCTCTTTTAGATCTCCATTCAAGAAAGCAATTTTTACATCCATTTGATGGACTTTCCAACCGTTTTGAGCTGCCAATGCAAAGAGTGTCCGGATGGTAGCCCATTTTGCTGTGGGGGTAAAAGTCTCCTCATAATCGACCCCTTCCTTCTGTGCAAAACCTTTTGCCACAAGCCTAGCTTTGTGCTTGTCAAGTGAGCCATCAGCTTTATACTTGTTCTTGTAGACCCACTTGTAGCCAATTGGTTTGGTTCCTAATGGAGGATCAACCAGCTTCCAAGTGTCGTTCTTTATGAGGGCATCATACTCCTTTTGCATCGCTTCTTTTCATTTATCATGAGAAGCAGCTTCTTTCAAGGAAGTTGGTTCAAAATCTGTAGACAATTTCAATTCACAATCATAAGAAACATCCATATCAACAGGTGAATTAGAGTCATCTACATCACCTCCATTTTGTCGGTTTGAGTTTTTGGTTCCTGTCTTTCCAACTTCATCAGGATGAACACTTTCAAGTGTCTTTGTCAGCCACTTTGGGGGACTTTTTTCAAATGGTCCAGGCTGCTCCTTTGATTGAGTTGGGACTGAATCAAGATTGAGTCTCCCAATTCTATCAATCACATCACTTAAAGCATCATCCGTTGTTGGAGTTTCATGCGGGGAGAGTGTTCTTCATAAGAAGATTCCACATGTTGATCTAGTATAGGAATCCCCCCTTCAAGATGTGGAATCTAATTATCAAATTCTTGAAATGATTTTTTTTTTGTGAATCTATCCAAGCGATCAAGTTGCCGCTCAACAACATT